>JZKD02S1857334.1:299800-314843 GCA_000966675.3 Picea glauca | reverse complement strand
TGGAGGAAAAGATGGAAAGTTAATCATTGTTAAGGAGACCTCCAGTGAGTCTGTCTCGATGAAAATGATTCATGAAAGCTGTGGGAGCTCGTCAGCAGCTTCAATATGACATTTTCTATGCACTATTTTTCCTTTTAATGTTGTTTTCTTCGGCCAGAGAATCCCTAGTAAAGGAGGTTTTCATTGAAGTGATATACATGAATGCTACAGTCTATAATGGTCCAAAAAATTGCTTGCAACATCAACTTCACGCAGCTGCCAAAATAGGAGCGATTTGACAGTATTGCTTCGTTTCAAGTTCAGGTATCACATGTGTTTCGTTCCTGTCGTCTATTGCCTCTAAATTTCTTGTTCCAGCACAACATTGATTTCTTGTTCCAGCTGCCTCTAAATATCGTTGATTTGTTGTTAGCACAACAACAGAGTTAAGGCTGCCTTTGAAAACACACTTGCCTTTTCACAAAGACAACAGGGAACAGGGATTTTATTCATGAAGAAGGAAACCAAGTTTTCAAACCAAGTTTTCAACTCATTTCAATGAAGAATATCGTGAACAGGGATTTTATTCATGGTGTTCACAGTTAGATGAAAGTCTCGTTATAAGTTATGACGCCGCTTCACTTTTTTGACGTGGTAGATGATTCTCCTTGTTGATATATGCCTTTTGGTAGAAGACAATGTTCTTATTTCATACTACTTTTTGGTAGTTTCCTTGTCATATTGTACTACTGTTTTACATAACAGAGTTCGGCTTCATACCACTATTTTACTTAACAGAGTTCAGCTTCATACCACTATTTTACTTAACAGAGTTCGGGCTGCCTTCGAAGACATACTTGCCTTTTCAGCAAAAACAAACAGTGTTATCAGCTCATTTCAATGAAGACGAATATCGTGAACAGCGATTTTTTATTTACTTAACAGAGTTATGGCTGCTTTCGAAGACATACTAGCCTGTTCAGCAAAAACCCAATCTTTGCAAAAACAAATTCAATTATCAGCCCATTTCAGTGAAGAATATAGAGTAATCTAGTCAATGTAATCAACAATGCGTGTTTAACTGTTATATGCCTTTTGGAAGAAGACATGTTCTTGATTCATATTGCGTGTTTAACTGTTATATGCCTTTTGGAAGAAGACGTGTTCTTGATTCGTATCCATTTTTGGTAGTTTCTTGTTATCTTTGTACACATTCTTTCTATATATTATACAGGCATATACTATATAGTCAAATTTGAAGTCCTTATTAATAAAAGTCAAACCTGGTACAATAATTGACATAATATGTCTTTTAAGAGTGATGTTGTTAAAAAGGGCAATTTCTACCTTTGTAAAATTACCATTTATTCCAGTGTAGACGACTAAGCAGAATGCCTTGCACAGAGTTGAAGCTCTACCCTTCCATCCAACTCTTCCCTAGCCACCCCTTTTTGGTTGAGCTCTACCCTTGCCACTAATGATGTTACTCCTTGCATCTTGCCATCTCCTCTTTGGTTGAGCTCTACCCTTGCCACTAATGATGTTACTCCTTGCATCTTGCCATCTCCTCTGCCACTCTTAGTCTATTGCATGTGATTCTTGATGTGGCTAGGCATTTCTTCCAGTCACCCCCACGGCCCTCAACTTGAGTGAAATGACTACTCCATCCAAGAATGGCCTCATGCCACCCAAAAAGGTTCTTTTATTATACCCAAAATGGGGACGTGCTCTTACCCCTCAACGAATCCTCAAGCTAATAAAACCAATGGAGGGTTGGGCTTGGAGAAGATGGTCTACTTCAAGTATTCATTTCTGACCTCAAAGAATCCTCCCCAATCCTCCATTTGCATCAATAAGTTTTCCTCGATGTTGGTTCTAAAAGTAGACTCCTCCTAGGTTAAGGAAGAGGAAGATTCCGACCTAGATCATGGTTTGATCTATAAGTTTATAAGTTTAATAACATTTGACCAATACTGAAAGATCTTTAGGTTTGGGTGTTGAGTCATGGGATTCCTTCTTGCGGTCTCTTCCTCTAACATTCACCATTGGACTGAGTTCTTTTTGATGGCTAACCATTTTATGAGAACTTGGTAGTTAGGTTTCAACTTGTACACCAAAATGCTATATTTAGTGCCTGTGTGAGTGTAAACGCCTAGTGCGCCTTTAGAATATTGGCATACCAACTCCCTTACTGCCAGTTGCTCTGGTAAGTTTAATTGCCTTAGTTTTATAGATGACAAATTTTCCAGCTTCTACTTGTCCCTAAATCTACACTGAAGCTAATTTGAGCAATGGTCTTCTTGAAGAAATCATTTTAGACTATAATGGTTGCATCTAAACTATGAATGTGTTGCTTCTTTCTAAAGTGGTTTACGGTCAAAGAAGTATATGAATCAAAGCCCACTTGGTGGAAGGACTCCAAAATTGATCAACCATTGGGTGGATTCAGATGCAAACATAAAGCCTAATGTTGATCCTGATATGCTTGTCTATGTGGATGACCTAACTCCTTGTCACTTGATGACAATGGTGTTATGCAAAGGCCTCCCAACGCCAATGAGGATTATTTAATCTCGTGGAGTGAAGTATTCATCGTACCCTCTTGGATGAAGGTTGGACAAAAGTTAAATTAAAAAAAAAAGACAAAAAAGATAATCCCATTTGAAATTATTTGTTTCTCATATCATTGGGGGAGAACTCGTCTTCCTTTTCAAGCTTTCGAGGGTAAAAGAGTTTCAAATTAAAGGATTTAGCTGACATGGAATGTTCCTAGTTGTTGTTGAATGACTTCTAAAATTTTAAGGAATTAAAATTGGACAAGTCTTTTATTATTCATTAAAAGTTTTTTATTAAATTTTAATGATTTCAACTATGGATAAAGGTTGAGAGTGTTTTTTTTTCCCTTCATTTCGAGGATGGTACCCAGGATAAACCAAATTTTGTAGAAAGTTGAGGCTTTTACGATAGCGTTCTTATTTAAGAGTCCAACATGTCACTTGTGGGAATAGAACCTGGGTGGGGGGAAACAACCCTCAACACAAACCACTCGGACTAAACCCAGTTGACATAAATAATCAATTTCTTAAATAAAAGATAAATGATTATTTTTAAATATATAAAGTAACAGAATTAAGTAATCAAAACCGCACTTTAAATACAAATTTATATATTGTCAATTTTTTTTACAAGAAAAAATGATAGTCATTATCTAAAGTCCAAAGTAATAAAATTAAGCCATTCCAAAACACATCTATGCTATAAATACAATACCAAATAATACTTGGTGAACTAATTTATAGAATGGTATATTAAAAAATTTAATATATAAATGAACAAATTTATAGAATCATGTATAATAATTAACATATATTTTTGTACTATTAAATAAAATATAGCCAAACAAATTTGCATGAAATAAAATTTCAAGATTTACATTTATAATCTAAATTAAAATTGCACAATATATGTTAAACTAATTTGTCAATGGTTTCTACAATATTTATAAAATGAATATTTGAAATATAGTAATGGTTCACAACTATAAACACAATTATTATAATGAATATCAATGGTTATAAATAAAGTGTATAAATTTGATAAATGTTCTTTTAGAAGTAGAATATTGTTTTTTTCACAGATTTCTTTATTATAAAAAGGGAGATTCTAGGAAGCCATGTAGCTAGAACAAAATAGATGATAAGTTTATGCCTTGCATTCAAAAAATAGATGGGCAAAAAGGGTTGCCCATATTCTTCAAAAGTCAAAACCCCCCCTACTATAACTTTACATATAGACTCATTAAAAAATTGATGGAGCAAATAGAGGACTCATAAATACATACTAAAACATAAAAGACAAGAGAGACACTAAAATCAGGGCTTATTCTAAACCTCTTCAAGTTATGCTTTTCCCCATTATTTTGTGTGATCCTTGGAAGTTTGCTCTTTGTTCTTTGGAGTTGGAGGGGCATTCTTCCAGTCTTGTTCCCGAGTGAGAAATTGCTCTAGGGTTGAGGATGCCAACAAGAGCCCACTACAGAAGAAGAGCGAGGTTAGAACGAGGGGGGTGGGGGTTGCATGACAATTTCTGGGATGCCTTGTTGGGTCACCACCAGTTGAAGGTGTTACTTTACTAAGTTAACTTGGAGGGAAATCTTTGTATTTTTTCTAAGATGAACATTGATGAAAGTGACAAGTTCCTTTTGTCAATTCCTCAAATCTATCATATGTTTGGTTGTGCCAATTGCATAAGTGTCTCTAGTGGTGTCGTGTCCTCAATTTTCTTCTTTAGCTCATCTTTCCAAAGTTTCTGCTAGATGTGAGCATTGATAACACTATAATGGGCTTATCCTTTTCCATGTAGTACTTTATCCCTTTCCTCAAATCTTTTATTTCATAGACACTTGCCACATGAATAATGTGCCATCCTTTACTAGTTGCTGACTCCACTAAAAGGCTTACTATTTTACCAATCTAGAATATGTAGGTCTCTCACTACAAGTCACCAAGTTTGAGAACCAAACCACCCCAGGCTCAGAGCCACCATGGATTGAAGCACCCAAATCCATATCTCTAAACCAAAGTGAAGTCTCTGAAAAGCCTCTCAAAATAGTGTCCTTCAAACATTTCACAGAACCTTCAAGAAAAAATGCCACCCAAAGCCACTGTGAGAATTTTCTGAGACTATGACAAGGGAGAGGCAGTGTTAGAGACCACAAAGAGAGGCTCTTGTGGAAGCTCTAAGTTGTCCAAAAAACAAGAGGATATTATGGTTGAACAAAGCCACAAGCCTGTTAAATTTTGAGCTTGATTTCTGATTTGGAGGTTAACTCTTTAAATTCCGCGACACTTTGAATTTAGCTTAATACAATTCACAATGCATAATCAAAACTGAACAACAATAACCATATAGATTTACCAGCATGCATATTCACAATACATATACCCTGGGGAAACCCTGTACAGGGAGGAAAACCCCAACAAAGAATCTCCTTTTATTGCAAATAGAATGTATGATCAATTACAAAACATCCACCATGAAATTTTTCTTTTGAATGAGCTTGTCAAGATGACTTTGACTTCACTGTATGACTTGTAAATACAACGTAACCTTGTTGTCCTCTTTCTGTTGATATTTACCAGCACTGCTACAAGAACCTTGTTGTCCTCTTTTTGCTGATATACACCAGTGTTGCTACAATAATACTTTCACTGCCTTTATTCCTTCACTGCCTTTAATCCTCCTCCCTCACGCCGCATAACAAAAGGTGTGTAGAATGAGGGTCGAATTTTGTATATGAAGGCACATAGCTTAACCTTGATGTCCTCTTTATGCTGATATATACCAGCACTGCTACAAGAACCTTGTTGTCCTCTTTCTGCTGATATACACCAGCGTTGCTACAATAATACTTTCACTGCCTTTATTCCTTCGCTGCCTTTACTCCTCCTCCCTCACGGCGCATAACAAAAGGTGTGTAGAATGAGGGTTGACTTCTGTATATGAAGGCACATAGAGTGAGAGAGTGTGAGCTCGAATTAGACATGAATTTGCATGTGTTTCACAACTCAACTTTACACTTCAACTCGAATTAGAACTGGACTTGAGACTTCACTTAGTTTGAATTAGCATTGAACTTCAACTCGAATTAGAACTGGACATGCAACTCGACATACAATTGGATATGCATGAGAAGCATCTCAACATGCACTTGACATGCATGCATACAACTTGTCATGCATCAAACTCGTCATGCATCATGCATGCATGCAACATGCAACATGACATGCATGACTTGACAACTTTGGCTTTGACCGCTTCAACCTAGACATGCAACTTTGAATTTTACAACTTGAGTTTGAAAACTCAACCTTGACATTCAATTCGACTCTTTACAACTCAACTTATTACATGGCAATTCAAATTTCTTTCTGGTGGATAATGTTACACGTGCCAATGCACTAGATCAATACATTTACATTTATTTGCATAAGGAAGATTGTTTGTTTCTAGCTCATAGGAATTGCACATTCAATCTAACTTTTGCTAGATGCCTTGAATTTTTCTCATGGCTCACAAGGCTTGACTAGGATCACAGAGGTTGTACGTTCCGCCTGACTTTTTCACTAATATTTCTATGCTCACAGAGGTTGTATGTTCCCCCTAAATTTTTCACTAGACTGTCTATGCTCACAGAGGTTGCACATTCCCCCTGACTTTTGCATTAGACTTACATCTTGAATTTTGTCTTAGACTTACAAGACTTATGCCTTTGCCTTGGCTAGACTCATAAGATCATATAGCATCTCATTCGTCATGACTTTTGGTTTGACTCACATAGGTTGTACGTTCCCCCTAGATTTTGTCAATACCTCACAAGACTGGTTGATTCTCCAAATCTCTTTGGCTGGCCTCAGGGTGGCTCACATGGCCTCTCATTAGAGAATGACTTACGATGCTGTCAAATTTAACACTCCATCTCAGAAAGGGAGTCATTCTCAACCACACCAAGCTTGCCTCTCAACTGCTCAAATTCTCTCAATGGCAATGGCTTGGTCAAGATATCAACTACCCACTCGCTTGTGGTTGTGTACTGTAGCTTTACAATTTTTCTTTGGATCATGTCTCTGATGTAATGGTATTTCATGTCAATGTGCTTTGATCTGTCGTGAAATAACTGGTTCTCTATTAGCTTTATGAAACTTTTATTATCACAGTGAACCACCGTTGTCTCTAGCTTATTGCCAAACAATCCATAAACCAATTTTCAAAGCCATACTGCTTCTTTGATAGCATCACTTGCTACAATGTACTCAACCTCTGTTGTACTTTGTGTAATGGATCATTGTTTCCTTCTTCACCATGAGATCATAGCGGATCCTAAACTGAAGAAGTATCCAGAAGTACTTTTCCGGTCCACTGGGCATCCTTCCCAATCCGCATTTGCATACCCATGAAGAAACAAACCACCACTGGATGTATATATCAGACCATAGGTAATGGTCCCTCTGAGATATCTCAAGATGTGCTTTGCTACCACCCAATGTCTCTGTCTCGGTTCAGCCATGAACTGACTCATGGAAATCACTACATAGCATATATTTGGCATGGTATGGATCATATACATCAATGATCCAATCAACTGCCTATACATGGTGGGATCCACCAAATCTGAGCCTGTATCAGAATCATGCAGCTTCCTTGGGTTGGTAATCATCAGAGTAGACATGGATTTACAATCCATCATACCAAACCTCTTTAACACATTCACTGTGTATTTACCTTGTGCTAGAAATATCTCACCTTGTCTTTGTCACACTTCCAATCCTAGGAAGTAATGCATCAATATTAAGTCTTTCATTTCAAATTCTGAGATTAACTCCCTCTTACACCAAGCTATTAGCCCTTCATCTTCTGTTAGAAAGAGATCATCAACATACAAGATTAGTGTAACATGATGGTTCTCTATTACATTGAAGTACAGATTTACATCAACATCACTTTTTAGAAAGCCCAGGCTTTTAAGAAATCCGTCAATCTTGTCATACCAAACTCTGGGAGCTTGCTTAAGACCATACAAGGCCTTCCTTAGCTTGCATACATGAATGTCTTCGTTATGAAATAAAAAAACATTTGGTTTTTCCACAAAGATTTCATGTTCAATCTTTCCTTTCAAGAATGTTGTTTTTACATCCATCTGATGTAATTTCCAACCAAGAACTGAAGCTAATACAATAATAACTCGAATAGAGGTATACCTGGCTACAGGGGAAAACATATCTTCGTTGTCAATTCTTTCTTTCTAAGAGAAGCCTATGGCTACAAATATTTCTTTGAAATTTTCCACACTCCCATCGACTGCATGTTTGATCTTATAGATCCATTTTGGAAGAGACCATTGATTTGTGTATTCCTCAAGCATGGAGTCCTTCCACACTTGTAATTTATCTGCTTCTTCAAGTGAATAAGGCTCAACATAATTAATGTTTCTCATCAGTGCAACATAGCCTCCTTACCTATGAGGTCTCTTATTTTCCCTGGAAGTTCCCTTGGGAGCATCTATCTTTTTTGCTTCCTGCACTGTATCTTGCCGACTCTGGAAATATCTGGAGAAGTCTCTCTCCACAAATCATTAACTCACATTTAAAACCCAAACAGATGGCTCTACTATTCATATTAATTTGCATAGGTGTAGGATAGGTAGGTTGAGTCCCACATCTTCATTCCACAAATGTCGAGAGGGGAAGCCTCACCTTGAAAACTAATGTGACTCCCATTGACATTTGACATTAAGTTATCTCGGGGGATATGGATTGATATACTCCCATTAATTATACATTGCCTAAGATTGAGCCTTCTACCCACATTTGCTTCATGATCAACCAAGAAATTTGGGTGGTGAAACAAATGGAAGAAAGTAATTTTGTCAAAATCACGTGCCTCTTAACAAATATTTCTTATCAATGAAGCTAGGAGAGAGTGGTTGGGTAGAGCCTTTCCTTGAAGAGATTTGAGAATAATAAAAGAATTACATACAATGGATATTTCCTTTTCTTTTTTGGCTCCACGAAGAATTTCTTTGAGAAGAGCCTAGGCCTCAACTTCATAATGCATTGTTATCCTAGTTCCCCACACATACTCAATTTCTTGATTTCCTCTAGAGTTAAGAATGACTTCCCCCACACATGCCACCATAGAATTTCCTTTGGAAGATCCATCAAAGAATAAAATAGGACGATTGTGTTTGTTCTTCCATTGTTGAAAATTTTCCTCTCCTAGTTTGAGTTTCCATTTCTAAGAATAGGAAGGGCAATGAACTCTGTGAGTCTGCACAGGAGGGTGCGAGAATAACATATCTTGCATCTAGAGTTTTTCCTCCACCATTAGATTGGATTATCTTATTGATTGATTTCATTAGAGATAATTTCTTCATGGAGGAGGGATCGATCTTGCCTTGCCACTTTGCCAGGTTTGGGGGGTTTCTATTTAAATATGTATTTATTTTGAGCCAATCAAATTTTCCACACCATAAATTTAGGTAGTGTCATTCAATATATCTTTAAAAGGCGTTTCTTGCGCACATAACTACGATAATGATGACTCCAAGTTAGTTGCATTTGTCTAGTTTCTTGGGGGGGAGGGAGAGGGAAAATTATGAATTTTCTTCCCAAGATCCTTAGTGGCCAACTTCCACACTTTTGCAATGAATTCACACACAAAAAATAGGTGTTTGACAAATTCCTCATTTTGTTTCCACATATAGAAAAGGGAGGATTTATGAAATTCTCATTTGCATAGATTATTGTGAGTCATGATTTTGTTGTGAGCAAGCATCCAAATGAAGATACAAATCTTGGATAATAAGTCTCTCCCTTAGATAGATTTCCAAAAGGGGGATTGGGGTTACAAGTTTTCGTCTCTTAAAATTTTGGAGTATCAAGGCTCATAGAGTAGATTTCCCCTTTTGGGCCCCATTGTGGTTGGTTGGCTCATTTTTTCAGAGGAGTCACACCTTTATCTGAGAGAGAGAGAGACAAATTCACATTGTCATGTAACTCCTCTGAAGGTTTTAACTGCATCTAGTTAGTCTATTTCCTCACCTCATAGTTGTTCCATTCATACAAATCAAAGAAAGTGGTGATACCTGTTGGCAGCCACCATTTTTTTCGATTTTTATCGAAGTCACCACAAAGAAATTATATCTTTATGTAGATGCCACCACCTTTCATTTGTAAATGTTTATATTTATGAGTTTCGAAGCGATAATTAGATTAAAGCTTACCTTATTGAGTTTTTATCATTTGCATTTTCGTTTGTTTTATTTTTAATTCATGACTGCAAGCATGAACTTAAACATAAAAATTAGCTTGGTTTCATGATCTTTTACCTTAGAAATATCATTTTAGAAGCCACCCATATGTGATTAAAATTCAAATCTTATGAAATGGTTGATTAGTCCATTATCGAAATTTTTGTTTTATTATGGTTATTATGAATTCAATGGTTCGATAGTTCATTGTTGAAATATTTTGGTGCATGAGAACCTTGGTTAACTATTGATATTCTTCTCATAAGTTTAATTGTCATATCGACATTTATGCAAATGAGTACAAGCATGCTGTACTGGCTGGACCGAAACATTAATGAAACAATTCATTATGCGTATGGGATTTTGTACTGTGGAGGGTTTGGCATTCATCATGGGTAGTGGCTCATAGTTTTATGAGTTCTTTGGTTTTCGTTTTCCCTAACTCATCTCTCCAAGTTATGATAGTCCCCAAACTCTGCAATTTTTGTGCCATTACATTTTGCACATACTTTTCTCTGCTCCTCGTCTTTTGGAAACAAAACCCACACCCTGTGATGTATGTTGTATCCTTTTTACAGTGGCAATGACACCTGTGATGCGAATCCAACCAAATGACTCTGAGTTTTTTTGTTTTAAAAAACCGTAATTGCTTACCTGAGACACGTTTTTGCGGGAAGGTTTCTGAGCAAACGGTTACGAATTTGGCAACGTCGTTTAAAACCCATTTCGGAAATGGGGTCATTTACCTTCCACGTGGGCAATTTTTTTCTATAAACCACACAGTTTCAGAGATTCATCTCGTTCTTTGGAGGGAAAATTTCAGAACTTCTTTTGCGGCTGAGGTAATCGTTTTTGTTTTTGTTTTTTCTCAGAGATTCAACCCTGTTATGGGTTTGGATAGGGTTCAAGATTATATGCCTTTCTATATGTTTATGAGCCTGCATAAAATGATTAATATTTATCAGAAACAAAATTTTAACCCCCTGTCAAATCTTTTTCACCATGGGCTTATTCGAATTCTGTTGTTGTCGCATCTAGCTTAGATTGGGGATACTTGGGAAGATTTTCTGTGTAGAAATGATTTCACCTTGCCTGAGAACACAATAGACTCTCCTCTACATTCCAATATAAACCCCATCCTCTGTATAGCTAACCCTGCTATCAAAGAACTGTGTGTTGGTCCACAAAAAGACCAGGCGGTCACATATTGATCCTCTGTTGTTGTTCAAAACCCATTGGGAGAAAGGTCACGATGTAATTTTGTGCCCAGAAAATCATTGGAGGAAGTCTTATATGTATTAAAGGATTAAAACCCTCCTATTAATGAGCCGAATTAGGGTTTCATTAACAAATCAATTGTGAATAAAAACCGCAAGCATAAGGAACAGAGTAATTTGGATTTAAATTTGGAAAACAAGAGGATTGAACAGGCTGGTAATGTGTTTGTTAAAAACTAAACAAATTTTAACACCTTCATAAATTCAGATTCTTTTTTGTCTAATCTATGAAATGGTAAAAGTTTTTTTGATTCTTTTTTTATTTGATTCGGTTGAAAAAATAAAATAGATAGATTTTTTATTTTTTTATTTTTTTTACTATTTTAGACTAGCTACAGAATCCTGTAGCTAGCTACATAATCCTGTAGCTTATCTTTTGAAATTATTGGTTTGTATTTTTTTTTTAAATTCAATTTCGTTTTGTTATTTTCAGGGAAATAATAGTTATGGTGCTATTCACAAGGATAATTAATCCTGGATCATGCACTGCTTGGCTTAGTCATTTCTCATTTTGTTTGATAAAACAATTTCATTTATGTAATTAATTTTGATGAACAAACTCCTACATGAGTGTTTCTTTGTTATCCTATTTTTGTAAAGCAATATGATTTTCTGGGATTACCCTCTATCTTGCATGATAAAAGGTTGTTAATCCAGGACAAGTTTAAATAGAAGTAGTTGTTTAGTAGTAAAGACATCTTTGATTCGATCGCATTATGGACATGTAATTCCCAAGACTGTATGGACAAGTTGTTCACATCTCGGTTTTAGACCAGCGTGACACTGTTCCATTACGTTTTGCCTTTTATATTATGGAATATTAATATATTAAACAACTTTAGTCTTACTAGCATATAATGTTTCATTCTATTCAACACTTTAAATTATGTCTATAATTTGTTGTTCATATATTGTATCTGTAATCGTTATTTCATTTTAATATCATTGATTTAGGCTTGATGTTAAATTGATGTGTTATATGAATGCTTCATGTTAAATTTCTTTTACTATAAGCACTCATCATTACAAGGTCACTGGATCTATATGTTTATTTCTCTACTCTTATATCATTGCTCCAAAAATACCTTGAATTTATTCTGGGAATGTTAGCACAAGCCTGTTACAGGTTTCTCTCACAAGCAAGATAACTAGAAGTTTGAATTGTGCAGAGATATAGACACATTATGTGACTAATATCAGGTTAGTTTTATTCGTATTCGTATTCTATTATTTGATTTATTAATGAAATAAGACAATTTAAATTGGTTGTGACTATTATTCTGTCCTTGTTTCAGATTATGTTTTATTAGTATCTTTTTTGAGTTCTTATATTTTATATTATTAAACAAAAAATATAAAAGTATGTGCTTTCTTTATCTACTTCATTAACAATTGCAAAAACATTGATTTCGCAAGACATCCACCAAAACTTGCAATTTGTAAATACCCTATTCATATTTATGTTTATGTTTTAACACTTGTAAATAATTAAATTCATGTACATAGTATCATAGTTATAGCTTTAGAATATTTTATTTCTTTTCTTTGTTTTAGGACCTTAGTTGGCTAACGAAGCCATTAAACCCATCAATATAGGTCATACCAAATGGCTTGGGTTAATTAGACAACCCCGGTCTGGATCTATTCTTCCAGTTGATGGTGTGTCATTTATGCTCGTCAACAAATGACGCTAGAAGGAGGGCCGAGGTTGATTTAATGATTAAATGTTTCACTCCTCAGCCTTTCATAATTCCATATTTATAAATCCTTCTTCTTTGTCATCTTATAATGCAGTACAAGGCAGGGTAGATGACAAACTAACTATTTGGAGTCAATTTCTTCAAATTCTTAATTTTTCATGGCTCCTGCCCAAATCACTGTGTTGGAACATGCTTTCAATGTCTCATTACTAGTTATTCCCAACAAGACAACTGATCTCTTTTCATAACTCACCTTTGATGGTGAAGGGAACACATATGCAGTAGACCATATTTCTAATTTTTTTTTAGAAATGTTTAAGACATAATATCATTGATCCTAATGTTACATGCAGATTGTTCGCTCTCACTTTCCGAGGTCGGGTTGAATATTGGTTTGAATCTTTTCCGGTTAATTCGATTCATTCTTTGTCTGAGTTTGTAATTGAGTTTTTATCATATTTTAACAATTATGATTATGATGAATTAAGTGAAGAATTAAGTTGCTTAAGGAAAGAAAATGGTCAATCATTCAATGATTTTGCAATTAGGTTCATACATGTTTGTACTAGATTCCCTTTGAAAGAAATGCCTCTTATTAATGAATGGTTTGAATATCTCATTTCTCTCTCAGACAAGCAAGATCAATTAATTGTTAACCAATCTGAATTGAGCACTAACACTCAATCTCAAGATGGTTCAAATTTTGATGTTGATCTTGAAGATTTTGAAGCACCACAATTTTTGTCAACTTTTTTCATTTTTCCAAATCATGAGCAACATCATATTTTACAAAATGCAATTGTCACCTCTAATATTTATTTGTCAACGATGTCTCCTCCTGTCGAAGAAAAAACCTTGATTTTAAAAGATGACAGTTGTCACACTCTCATAGATTTTATAATGGTTTCTAAAGTAGAAGAGGTCAAATGTAAAGTTGACGATAAAACTTCCCCTAATTTAGTTGAACAGGTCCATGATCAATCAGTAGGAGACAAAATCATTAGTCAGACTATTAATCAATCTTCTATCTCTAGTTATTTTCTCTCAAATTTTCCCTTACACAATGAACCAAATTGTATCTTAGAAACTGTCTCATACTCTTTAAAAGAGAATACAACAGAGGTTGATCAGTTTATACAAGGAGAGGGAACAAAACCAGATTTCGAAATGCATATACCTATCATTTCAAGAGATGCATTTCATCTTCTCAATTCTTCTACATATTATTCCTTGTACCCTGATATTTTTTATCCTAATGTTGTGCAATTGTGTGTTCCATATTACCATGGAGAGAATTCAACATTATATAATCACGTACAAATTAATAGAGATTACCGAATAGAAGATAAAGAGGAAAATAATTCTCCCATGAACATATTAATTTTTATTCTCATCAATTATCCGTTGGTAAATCAAGAAATCAGTTGAAAGAGTCTCAAATTGCATCTTCCATTGATTCATCTCAATTTGTGTTTAAAGAAGGATCTAAATTTTTCCATGATCAATTATTTGAGGTTGAAAAGTATAATCGTCCAAATATTATTACCAATGATGATTATTCAAAAATGTTGGTCGTTCCATTTAGTCCACCTCAAATAGTTAATCTTGAATTATTTAAGCTCAATGGAAAGTTTCAAGAGAATGAGCCACTTCTTTTCCGATTGAGAATCACGATAAGTTATGGCCATCTTGATCCGACCTTTTTACAAGATTCTTTCCTTGATAGTCTAATACTTTATTCTCATCAGGAATATTTGTTGTATGTGAATTCTTTCGAACAATCCCATGTTAGTAATTGCATGTATTATGATAGGGTTGCAGATTGGTTGGAATATTCATATCTCGAAAAGTTTCTAGGGAATGGTAAGATTATCTTCACTTTATTTAGAGATCAAGGAGGTAACTTTGAAACACTCATTTTATATCCTTCAGATGGAGAAAATATGGAACGAAAGGAAAATTCTTGGGAGGATGGGGCACTTCGGTCTAGGCTGATGGTTATGTCAGGTCCCCATAACTCTCACAAGCTTCATAATCTCATTTTTTCATATTTTTGTGATCCATATAATGACAAAATTGCAGAATGGCTGGAGGATTCATACAAAAAGAATGTTCAAGGGAATGGTAAGGTCATGCTTTCTTTGCTTTTAAAGGATGATGATAAAGGTAAGTATGATATATTTTTGTCATTTTTAGATATACTACCATTCTTGTTAGTAATATTTGATTTTGTTTCCATTGCAGGATTGGAGTTACTCTGATGGCTACATTGGAAGCAT
>JZKD02S1857334.1:263395-293032 GCA_000966675.3 Picea glauca | reverse complement strand
CTTTACGAGTCCAAAAAAGTGATAAAAGTATACTCGGTTACATTCTCACTTATTTACGAGCATGAGAAAGAACAAAGACTAAGCTCGGTAACTTATTCTCATGTATTTACGAGCACGAGAAAGAACAAAGACTAAGCTCAGGATTGTTTTCATTTTTTTGCAAGCTTAAAACCAGAACCAAAACTATGCTTGGGATAGATTTTATTTTTTCACAAGCTTAAAACTAAACAAAAATATGCTTGGACCTGGTTTCATCTTTACACAAGATTGAACCAGCGGAAAACTATGCTTGAGGTAGGTGGTTTCATTTTTACACAAGCTTGAACCAAAGTAAAAACTATGCTTGAACTTCCCAACGCATTATCCACAAATTCGCATGGTTGGTACTTAGCCCCCAGCTTAAAAAGCTAGCGGCTGAACTTCAACATGAATTCTAGAGGCTGAGGCAAATGCCCCCCAATATTCATTTCATCCAACTACAAAGGAGAATGAAATGAAGCTTCAAATACTAGATGAAGGACTTGATTCAAATAGAGAGGGGGAAAACTATTTCATATTTTAACGAGCTTGGCACAGAAACAAGAAATATGCTTGTAACCTCTGTTTCATTTTTTAAGGAGGTTTCCACAGAGACGAAAAATCTATCCTCATAAGTGGTTTCATTGTTTAACAAGATTGAAATAAGAAAACCATGATCAAAGACCTTTGTTTCATTTTTTAACGAGGTTGCCTCAGAGACTCAAAAAACTATCCTCGGTAGTGGTTTCATTTTTTTACGAGCTTGAAATTAAAAAACCATGCTCAGAGACCTTTGTTTAATTTTTTAACGAGGTTGCCTCAGAGACGCAAAAACTATCCTCGGAGTCTCTCTTTTTGATCATGGATTCCAAGAGGACAATGCTCCAAAATGACACCATGTCAAGGGACAAAACTCGGTCATGGCTTCCAAGAGGTCTTCACTGGAAGAAAGAAATACACTCTGGAAGAAACACACTATGTTGAGGGTCATGACAGAAGTAAAGAGACCATTCTCTAACAACCCTATCGAAGAGATCACCATGTCAACTATTGGATCTAAGTCATAAGAAGTTAAAGCCATGGGCGACAACGCCACATAATTGACCTGTGGTGGGGGCGATACCGTCTGCATATAAGAACCATTTAGGGAGGCAATCTAGTCGAGGTCAATGAATGAAAGTTTATCAAAAGTCACAACTCGTCCATCGTGAGGGAAAGATATCACACGAAAAAGAGTAGACTCAATAGCTTTCATGGCATAGACATAATCTCGCCCAAGGAGTAAAGAGAAATCCAAGGGGTCTTGGACTACCATGACGTCAATAAATATAGTTTTCCCTCCCAAAGTTACAGGAAACTGAGGAAGGGTCCCTAAAGGTTGACTAGTTGTTCTGTTAAAAGCTAACAAATTATGTGTAACTGGTGCAAGCTGAGGACAACCCAAATCTTTCCAAGCAATAGAGGACAAAATACTAACAGATGCACCTTCATCTATCAACGTCTGAGGAATGTCCCGACCACAAACATGTGTTGTGATATGGAAAGGAATGTGAGAGGGAAGACTAGGTCTAGTTAGAACACCCCAATTAAAAAGGATGACTTCATTACTTGGAGGGGGTTCCATGGGAGAAGGAAGAATACCTCCCAACATGGTAGAGTCTGTATCAACAAGAAAAAATTGAGCATAATCGGGTTTACTCTCTAGAGGGAGAGTAGGATCAATCGATGATGAGACCAGATCGATCACTTGGGTTTCATTTTCCAAGGGGAGAATGGGGTTGACGGGTGGAAATGGATTGACCACTTGGGTGACACTCTCTAACGGGAGAGTGGGATTGACCAAGGATGGGACCAGATTGAATGGTTTAGTTTCACTCTTTGAGGGGAGAGTGGGATTGACCGAGGATGGTATCGGATCAACCATTTTGTCAACTAGTTCAACTAAGGACGTGACCAGATTGACGAGATGATCAACCGGATTGACCGGTGAAGGGACCAGAGTGATCATTCCATCAACTATAGGGGGGTTAAGAGTAAGCTTGCGATAAGCAGCTGGAAGTTGAGGCTATGAAACAGTCATGTCTTCCTGTAATTTCGAGGCTTCGTCCATACGAGGGCAAAGGTGAGTGAGATGACTCCCTTTGCATAAAATGCACGGAAACTTGACTCTACTTTTCTTCTTCCCAACGATATCGTGACTAGTTGACGGGAGGTCATCAACATGTTGTTCAGAGGCTGATGACATGGGTTGGTCAGGGTGTGTAGACCATACTTCTATAACCCTGGATAGACCAAAGAAATACTTAAGAAGATGGCTACCCTTACAAAGACTGCAAGGATACTTGGGCTTACGAGTTGTTTGGGTGATCTTGACATCATCAACACTCCCATCACGATTGATAGTAATTGGTTTTTTTCCAACATGTTTGATAGTGGTTGGAGGTTTTGACCCTTGTTTATATTTCTTCTTCTTAATCTTTCTTTTCTTCTTCTTCTTATTCACCAGGTTACTAGCTTCAGAACTTTCACTCGACGAAGAAGATGAAACAGAAGGAGACCTTGTAAGCGAAGAAGGTGAAGAAGACCTTACTGGTGAAGAAGGTGAAGGATCAACATGAGGTTGATGCTCTTGGGGGGAAGTTCTTGTGACTGAAGCACTAACTGTATTCGGGATTACCTGAGTGGAAAAGAACCATACTGGTAACCCAATTGTGAAACCTGGAAGGCTCAAAATGGCAATATGAGGAGGACCAATGTTTCCGTAAGAAGGAAAAACAAAATGTTCCCATGGAAAAGGAGTTCCTTCATTAGTCATTCTAGGAATTGACGCCATAAAAATAAAGATCCAATCTAGAGTCCACTAGGGAAAACAAACAACACACATTAAAAATCTAGTAAGCAAACAAGAAAACAAAACCTTCTCACAATGAGCACACTAGTTGGTGGTGAAATCCAACGTCGTAGGAACAAAGTAAGAAGGGGCTGAGATAGAGCGGTTAGAAAAGTTACGTTGATGACCTGCTTAACATACTTACGCCTTGGTGCAAGCTCCCACACATAATCATGGGTATACCCTCCAAGGATCCTGAGTGAGTTTGGCCAACGTTGATTCCAGGTACCATGAAGAGTTTCCCCTCCACAGTCACCTCATGTAAAGAACCTAGAGAGATAGGCCACTAAGGTTATCAATTACTACAGTGATGCTTGGGGAAACAATCGACAGTCCGATCCATGCGCAAAGGCAGGGTATCTAGACTGAAATCAATTCGAAAGGCTTCCACTCATAATTGTAGGTATACCTTCAAGTGACCCCCATAATACACGCAATATCTACACCAAGACCAACAAAGCAGGGTGAGTAACTCTGCCAGTCTTAATGCGACCTCGTCATTGACCCTTGTGTGAGAAGGGATTCCCAGGACAAAATGTAGTAAGTGGATTTAACTCTCCCTATCACAAGATACTATGTTTGTTTGCAGCTTTGGAAAGTTATCTTTCACACCTATTTCAAATCCCTACAACTAATCTAATGTAGGTTTTCTACCAAAAAATATAAAAATGTCTAATCAATTTTTATAAGCGCTTTATTTTTAAGGTTGTTGTTACTCAAAAGGAAGATGGCGTGGACAATATGGTGTTTTGATCGACTCGAAAGTTATGAAAAGAGATGAAGATGCAATCTTTTCATTTCGATGAGAGCTATGCTACGAGAGGGAGAAAACATTTATCATTCCTGGATGCATTCATCAATGTCAATATCTTTAAGAAATGAGCAAAATAGACTGTACACCAATACACGATTATGCCCCCCCCTTGGCCATGAGGGGGAAATTTTTTCAAAATTTAAGACCAAAAAATGCCAAGAATCATGCAATTTCGCTACTTCAAATGCAAGGATGCCCCCAATCTAATATAAAGTAAGAAATTAAATCTTTTTGTTTCAAAATTTTCACTAAAAGCAATAATGAACTTTCTTAAAACAAAGAAACCCAAACTAAAAGTTTTC
The DNA here is from genome assembly GCA_000966675.3 of Picea glauca. Lineage (NCBI taxonomy): Eukaryota > Viridiplantae > Streptophyta > Pinopsida > Pinales > Pinaceae > Picea > Picea glauca. The sequence goes on along the minus strand of JZKD02S1857334.1, from coordinate 289,008 downwards.
TTTTAAAGTGAACTATTCAGAAGAAATCTGATCTTTCCCTAAACAATTCTAAAGAAAACACACACTTTGTAACTGAAAGATGGTCAAAGAAAGAGACTAACCCTTCAAAACCAAATAAAGCAAAGATGGCTAAAAGCAACTCAAAGGATGTCAAGCAGACTATAAACAGATCAATATAGGCTCCAAAAGTTCAATCCATCTGTTCAAATCAAAACTGGACATCAAAAGATGACAAGACCCAATCCAAAAAAGTTTAAAAATGAGTTCGCAACCTAGTAGTGGAGTGCAGTACAAAAATCAGGAATTTTCGCAGTCTAGCAATGGGTAGGGTGCGAAAATGTCACACTGGTTTAAACAGTGAGGTGCAAAAATCAAAGGTTTTCACAGGCCATATACAGGTACAGTGCGGGAATGTCTGTAAACGAAAGGAAATTGGAAAAAAGACAAAGAGTCTAAGTGAACCTTCAGATCCAGAGAGTCTGGATGGATCTCCCACAAACTCAAAAACCAGAAAACAAGCAATGAAAAAAAGGGAAACTAGACTAACTAGGAAACAATCCGTTCCCTAGTGGAGTCACTAATTTTGTTATTGGATAAATCGGTAGGTGCGGACACTAACAGATCTCCCTAGATCCACCTAGATCTAGAACAAAACAGGACAGGACAGGACTCTTTCCCTAAGTTGCAACCATTGAATCTACTACTAGGAAGGAATGAGTGACATACCTTTATATTGCTTCCTTAGGTCTTTATTGTTCCCGCTTCGCTCTAGTGCTCTTGTGAAATCAGGTCCGAGACAACACAAACCAACCAAAGTGAAGATGACAAAGTATATTCAATGTCAACCAATGCATATGATCAAGGAGTTATGTAATAAAATAAGAGTGATTTTATGGGAAAGGGACATGCCACTGTATTATATTAAATGAAAGTAGAAGATACAACCTATTCACCTTGATGTCACAAGATTCCTTTCAGTGACCCTTGGTTCCAAAACACACACTTTCTCTACAGTTGCATGAAGAAGATCTAATACAACTTGATAGACCAAATAGAGTCTTCAAGCTTCTATCCAAGCAGATTCCTTCACACAATTCTTCCACCAATTCTTCATTCAATATTGCTTAACCTTTTCCATGAGAAACCTTTCAATATATAGGAGAAGGAGAGATGGTTAAATGGATGAGGATGATCCCACTAAATCTGAGAATTCAGTAGGATACCAACCATGCGAATGCCAACTCATTTTCTAGAAGATTCCCTTCTAGAACCTTCGTGACCTCTTCTTTTTTCCAAGCTTTGAAACAGGTTCACACCTTACCTATAGAGCAGACTGCGAACATCTCACACCCTAAGTTTGGGTTGCCTACAAGAATGAAGGATTTTCACACCCTGTAATATAGGCATCCTGCGAACTCATCTTAAAAATGTGTTTTTTGGAAGAAGACAACAGTCACTTTTCTCAGGCAAAAAGTCCTTGTGGGAGCCTGAATACATCACTTGTAGAGACATCACCAGAGTGACCAAAATCATGTGTAACAGGGAATTTTAGCACAAGCCTGTTACAGGTTTCTCTCACAGGTAAGATAACTGGAAGTTTGAATTGCACAGGGATATAGACACATTAAGTGACTAATCTCAGGTTTGTTTTATTCGTATTCTATTTCTGTTATTTGATTTATTATTGAAATAAGACAGTTTAAATTGGTTGTGAATATTATTCTATCCTTGTTTCAGATTATGTTTTATTAGTATATTTTTTGAGTTCTTAGATTTTAGATTATTAAACAGAAAATATAAAAATATGTTCTTTCTTTATCTACTTCATTAACAATTGCAAAAACATTGATTTCTCAAGACATCCACCAGGACTTGCAATTTGTAAATACCCTGTTCATATTTATGTTTATGTTTTAACACTTGTAAATAATTAAATTCATGTACATAGTATCGTAGTTATAGATTTAGAATAGTTTATTTCTTTTCTTTGTTTTAAGACCCTAGTTGGCTAACAGAGCTATTAAACCCATCAGGATAGGTCATACCAAACGACTTGGGTTAATTAGACAACCCCGGTCCGGATCTATCCTTCCAGTTGACAGTGTGTCACTTACGCTGGTCAACAATACCCTAATTTGACATCTAAACTTTTAGGTCTTGAAAGGACAAGTCCCAAAGAATGGGAAGGTGACCCATTACATTGTCTTCCCACGAATTTGATTTGTTTCCCACTTCACTCCATAAAGGTATGTCGATAATTTCTAACTTATTGGTGAGGGGTAAATTTGTTTGTATACAAAGAGACTTAATTTGAGGTTAGTTCATGAATCTCTTCCTTTAACCCTAGTTTCACTCCATAAAGGTATGCATAGAGTTTCTAACTTATTGATGAAGGCTGAATTTATCTGTATACAAAGAGACTTAATTGGATGTTCATATGTAGCTTTGTTTGATATTGGAATTTTATCCCTTAACTTTAGAATCTAAACTTAGTTCTTGACACAATGAAAGTGAGATGTCTATACATGATTATTCTTTGTTTATGGTTAATATTAGAACGTAATATGCAAACATTTATTTATTTGCATAATAATAATTAAACGTGAATAAAAATGATTGTTTAAATAGTGAAATATTTATTACTATTATGAACTTGTTGATGTAGAATCATAACTATGCTTTTTAATAATCAAATGTGTACAGTCATTCCATAACTTTTTATCTTCATTACCAGAAGATTTTTTTTTCCTCAGAAGAAACATATTTCTTATTCTAGAGAGAATTTGAAATACAATACTTACGCTTCTTTACTATCTATTTATAGAAAAAAACAAACACAAACTCCACCCAAGTTATGCACAGAGTATTCCTTCATAGAGAGAAAACTAGAAAATCTCTAACAACAGACACCACTAGTAAAAACATAGTCACAAAGAAATAGTCTAGACTGACATAAATACATAATGTCCACCCACATAAGCTTAAAATACATCAATGTTTGAGGTCCTAGAAGAGACTAAACCCCCCTAGGTATTATGATTAAGTAATATGGTGTGTAAGCATGAGAAGGCCCTTCTTAGAGAGGAAATCTACATTAGTGTTGTGCGAAATATATGTGAGAAATCAATATTATTAAAGAGCGTGGAAGTGACTTTCAAATTCTAAGCCAAAGAAATCAGACATGTATTGTGAATCTGAATATGATCCTTCATCCAGTTGATGATCACAACTGAGTGCCCATACACATGGAAGGTACTTATACCTTTATCCAAAGTTGATTTATAACTAAGTGAAGCACCTTGAGTTTACTTAAGTTGTTGGTACTTGCACCTATGTTTTCTTTAGCTACAAAATAACTGGAATTTGTGAGGAAGATCCCATACCACAAACCTATCCCGGGCCTTGACAAGCTCCATTAAAAAATCCCCATGGGGATTTTAGTCAATCGGGATCTCTCCCACCATTATTTGACCTTTGGAAACAATAGAGTACTAGAAAGAGGAAATTAAGGATATCACATAAGTTGTGACCTAGAAAAGTGGAGGACACTGATCCTCAAAAAGGTTGACATTCCTTTCTAGCTAGATACACCAAGCGACTAAGTAAGGAGGTGTTTTGAATCCCTTTAGGTCCCTATGCATGAACCATTCCTTGAAATTTTCATCCACCAACCCTTCCTTCCACAGATTCAAGATCCTTAACTGTCCTTCCAAATCTTCCCACACTTTCATAATGAAGGGACATTCCTAGAAAATATGAGAGGTAGAATCCCCATTGGATTTGAAAAGAGAAAAATAGTTGGGCCCTTGAAAATTCCTCCTTTTAAGTAGTTCCCATGTCAAGAGCCTATTTTTAAGGACCAGCCACATAAAGAGGATGCACTTGGTAGGGACTCTCACCTTCCACAATTTTGACCACCACCAATCCCCCCCATCCCCACCAGGAGATAGAAGAGACCGGTACACAAGTTGTATTGTGTAATATCCCCCCACCTTATTCAAATCCCATATTGATTCATCTGACCCATCATTTAAACGTATATGAGCATACTAAAGTTCTGTCAGATAGCCCTAAATATAGAGATGTTCACCAACCTTGATCTTAAAGTGTAGTAACATGTTTATTTCCTACCTTGTCGAGGGTACATCTTTGTTGGCACAGGGGAAGACCCAGGGTTCAATGCTTCAACAACACACCAACAAAACCCTAACTAATGGACCTTTTAGAAACACCTGCGAAGCAGATGAGGTCTCACCCAAGGTAGAGGCAGGGGGGTTTGCAAGACTCAAGTGTCTAAAACCTAGCTGGGACACAGATTTGTGATCACAATACTTAACAGAGCACTTAGAAATTAACATTCATTAGTCTTTAACTTTTATTGACATTGCAGGTGAAAACCCTAATTATAGAAGAACAAAGTATTAACCAAGATATAATACTTTCATTCACTTATCACATAAAATTAACTCAGATCTAGCATTTATTCACATTATTAAGCACTAAGATACTACATCAGATGCATTCATCAATCAACACTAAGAAACTAGAAGCATAAACACCACAAACACATTGCACAAAGCACAATAACACAGGATATATGTGGTTCATCCTAGTGTGGGGCTACGTCCACCAACTCTTCTTCTCTTATTTATTAGTCTCCTTCAATCTTCTTACATGCACAGAGCCACAAAGCCAACTCCGCAGAGGACAAGAGATCTGCGCACACCTTGCCAGATCCTCCTTCCCCGAGTTAGGTCAAAGAACAGAGCCTTACTCAGTCTATCTGCACCAAGAATTTATAAAACACTTGTACTTAACTCTGCAAGCCTTAACACATCTTCTTGCACATAACTAACATTAGCACTAAGCCATCAGCCTGATCGAGCTACTTCTTACATTGTCTGAATACTTATTTAACATTACAAAAGGGCCTAAATATGGGAAAAACCCATGGGTCGACATCCTATACCTGTTACATAAACCCTAAAACCCAAAAGTCCCACAAAAAGGGTGAGATCCCATGATCTCCGCTTCGCCTGGGTGCTCCGTCTTCGACTAGCCTGTCGAAGTCCCAAAAGTGGTCGAGCATGACCAGTGTTTCCTCAAACCTTGTTCAAGGGCCAACAAGACCCCAACACTCACATGTGACTCATCCCGAGTCACTCTGATCTAGGAAACGCTGCTTCGAAGGCCTCGAGCTTAGCTCGAGCTTCCTCGAATTGCTGCTTTTCCAGAGCCTCCTGCTCGACGAACTCCTGAATGACTTGCTTGGTGACAGGCCCTTCTAGGTGTTGTTCCACTATGGCAACCACCTGTTCCAACTGTGATCCTTGTCCCTCGATCTCTTCAAAGAGGGTGAAGGCTTTGTCCTGCACCGGCTAGAGTTGTTGTGTCACTTCCATCATTCTTCTCTGAATGGCAGTGACCTGTTGCTAAATTGTGCGCTGCTCCTATGACCTTTTCATCTTCTCCACTGTTGTAAGGAACTTCAACTATGCTTGCACTGTCAATGCCTATTGCTTCACCTCCTGGAGTTGTGCCTCCAATCTCCTCAGCTTCGGGTCTTCTGAAAGGAACTCATAGGTCTACACACTTTGATTACTGATTTTATTACATTCTGTAGCCAACACCCTGATTATTTCTACTGCGCTCCTGGCAGTTTCTTCCCTTTGATATCGCACTTCTTGTGAAGTGCTCGACATTGTTTTTAGTTATAAATCTGCTACTCTTTCTTAAAGCCGCTGAATGGATTCAGCGAGCTTCCCCACTTGGCTCTCAGTTGTTACTTCTTCCATCTGGGACAATCCCGACATAGAGCGAAGTGCTCTAGTCACTGCCTCTTTAACTCCAATATACTCTGCGAGCAACTGATCTTTCTCTTTCTGGATTTGTTCTCTGTCCACTTCGAACTTCACCCAGAGGTCATCGTTCTCTTGTTGCGCAACCCAAAGTTTCTCTAGGGCTTCCTCCTGTGCTTTCTTCAAGGCATATGTGGCGTGTTATTTTTCTTCTTGTACTCGTCGAAGTCGAGCCTCTGTTGCATCTGCTATTCTTCGCAATTGGGTAGACTCATCCCCCAATTCTACACCTTTTGATGACGATGATGTAGTATACACTGCGCGTCTTGAATAGAGAGATTGTTGTACCCCCTTTAGCTCTGCCTTGATTATGTCATACATCGTTTCCTTCTTTTCTTCGTTTCACTGCAAGATATCCTCTGAAGTATTTGCTACAGCTACGATGATGAGGTCAATATCATCCATCGTGAGTATGTTCTATGACTGAGGCTTATTGGCTCAGGATTTATTTCGCGCTGAGGGTTTCTTCGGAGAAACCTTCCTTTTATTCAATGTCTCGGCCTCTGTAAGGGGATCCTTTGGTGTTGTCACTTCACCCTTTTCCTTCTTGTCTTCTTCCCCTCCCTCTTCTTATTTTAATTCATCACCTCCTCCTCCTCCAGGTTATTTAGGCGCAGTCTCCTCCGATGCATTTTTTATCTCATGCACTTCTTCCTTCTTCTTCTTCTTCTTGGTGTTGCTTGGTCCATCATTCTCTTCTCGGGTGACCACAGGACTTCTAATGAGGTCGAGGTCAGAGAGTTCTGCAACTCCAACCGGTACAAGGAATTTTGTAGGCCAAATTCTCTACTGCGCTACGTTCACCTGACATACACGCTCATAATCAAATCACTCGGGTAGGTGAATAGACACTCAAGGTAATAAAAATGGGTGGCGAGGTCTCAAAAGAACAATGCGATAGCAATAAGTTCTCTGTTAGCTTGAATATCTCAGGTTGCAAAAGTGTCCTCAGTGAGATATTCAATGGATTAAATAAACAATGTCGTAACAGAGTCCTCCAATGGGCAGGAATGCATCAATCAATACGATTCCATCCGTTATAGCGTGTTCCCAACAGTCCAATGGTGATATTCCTGACAATAACTGCATTTCTAACCATTCTAGAGCGTCATTCTAACAATCGGGACGCCTCCAACGATCATATAGCTTCGCCAAGTCGAAGTTCTCTTCTGTGTTGTTCTGATATTCTAGCGAGGTTCAAGTTCTACAAGCATGCCTTCTGCGAAGTCTTCTATGGAACCTGCTACAGTCTTTATAACTTTTCTTTGTTCTTACTAAGCTTTCTAGCCTTATTTCCTGTGATCTAAGTCTCTGTATTATTCTTTCCATTTTTATTCTTATCTTCTTTTAGCATAGTAACTTCGCATTGCTGAGGTTCTTTCATAGGGTTCAGGTGGATACCTCTTCTCTTATTACTTCTGGGGTAGGTGCTATTCTCTCCTGCATGGATAGGTTCTTTAATCCTTCTTACGTTCTTTCAACTTCGACAGCTAGGTCTCTAGCCCTCAGTTTCCTCGACTTGTCCTCTTGTTCTTCCATTAAGCGCATTATTCTCCTAGCCATGAAATCCCTTAATTATTTCTTTTTATTTTCTATGGCTACCTATTCTACTTTCCTTCGGATCTGATCTTTCTCATTCTAGGTCTTTTCTAACAAAAGTACAAAAGGAGAGATGTTCTCAACAAATTTAATGACCTCAAATTCTTCTTCAGTCGATGCTCCATGAGAAATTATAGGTACATGAGTAAGTCTTCCACATAGGGTTATCATATTTCCTTTAAACAATCCTATCCCTCCCAATGAAGGAACCATAGCAGGCTTTCCCAAAATTTCCCAAGTACTTTCTGGCATGATGTTCACTCGTGTTTCCTCATCTATAACACAGTCGATGTTGAAGTCTCATATTCTTGTTTCTATGCACTGCTTTTCTTTTAATATCTTTGATAAACTGATGTCTCTATGAATATTCAATGTTTCTTTCATCTGCAATAATATAGTCTCTGATTCTTTCTAGTGCTCTATCATATTCTTAGTCTCTTGGCCTTCTTCATGGTTTTCTTGTCTCAGGTTCATCTTTTTAGCTTTAGCAATCATTCTAGGGAAATCCAAAACCTCATGATCAACAATGTTACAACAAATACAAATAGGACCTATACCAGGGCATTCCTTAGAAATATGTCCTAGTCTTCTGCAACTATAACAAAGTGTCAATCCTCTCTTTCTCTTAAACAATCCCCAACCTTTCATGTACTGCGCACTGGGATCACAGTGATGAACCTGTAAAAAATTATTTCTAGGATCCTGCATCCACTTGTTAGCCCAAAAATTATTTCTATGCATAGGAATAACATATCTTCCACTATTTCTATCAAATATGTTCATATCAAATCTTCTTTCTTCTAATTGTTCCCTAGTTTTGAGACTAGGACCAAATTTATCAAACATACCTAGATCCATACTTTTGAAGAAAAATTTCCACTTATCTTACCTTTACCGGAGCACAAAGCTTTAAGATCTTACCTCTTTTCTTCAGATTCAGTTCCCTTCTCAGCACAGAGCTTCAAAAGTCAAGTAGAATACTGCGCACTACAACAACAGATCTACGGTCATAGCTTTCTCTTTTCTTCATTTCCCAGTAATCAAAGTTTCAGGTCCTGGAAACAGAACCATTTGTTGGCATAGGGGTAGACCCAGGGTTCAATGCTTCAACGATGCACCAATAAAACCCTAACTACCGACCCTTTCGGCAACACCTGCGAAGCAGATGAGGTCTCACCCGAGGTAGAGGAAGGGGGGATTGCAGGACTTAAGTGTCTACAACCTATCTAGGACACAGATCTATGATCACAATACTTAATACAACACTTAACAATTAACATTCATTAGTATTTAACCTTTATTCACACCGCGGGTGAAAACCCTAATTACATAACATTGCAGTATTAACCAAGATCTAATAATTTCACTCACTTATCACATAACATTAACTCAGATCTGGCATTCATTCACATTATTAAGCACTAAGATACTACATCAGATGCATTCATCAATCAACACTAAGAAAATAGAAGCATAAACACCATGAACACATTGCACAAAGCATAATAACACATGATATACATGGTTCACCCCAGTGTGGGGCTACATCCACCAACTCTTCTTCTCTTCTTTATTAGTCTCCTTCAATCTTCTTACACACACAGAGCCACAAAGCCAACTCCACATAGGACAAGAGATCTGCGTGCACCTCGCTAGATCCTCCTTCCCCGACTTAGGTCAAAGAACATAGCCTTACTCAGTCTGTCTGCACCAAGCACTTACAAAACTCTTATACTTATCTTTGCAAGCCTTAACACATCTTCTTGCACATAGCTAACATTAGCACTAAGCCATTGGCCTGATCGAACTACTTCTTACATCGCTTGACTACTTATTTATACATTACAAAAGGGCCTAAACATGGGAAAAACCCATGGGCCGACATCCTATACCCATTACATAAACCCTAAAACCCAAAAAGCCCACAAAAATGGAGATATCCCACAATCTTCGCTTCACCTGGGCAGTTCGTCTTCAACTAGCCTGTCGAAGTCCCAAAAGTGGTCAAGCATGACCAGTGTTTCCTCAAAACCTAGTCAAGGGCCAACAATATCCCCAACTCCTGAAGGTGGCTTACAAGATCTTCTGGAATGAAAATGTTATGCCCACAACCAATGATGGCATCTAAACTGATCATGGCATGAGACCCCTTCCGTACCTTCTAAGCCAAAAAAATTATGATCACTGGAAAGGATAAGGTTAGTGATTTCAAGTGGTTTGATACATTTTGTATGATTTTCCACTCCACTCTTACCCAATCCAAAATGGAATTCGGGGCTAAGTACTTATGGACAATAATTCTCCTCCACATACTATCCTTGGTTAAGCATTGCTCATAGATTTCATGTTGCTATGGACAAACCAAATAAGTGAATTTCTTTAATACCCTAGCTCCCATGGTCTTTAGGATTTTCTATCACCTTCCAACTGGCTAAGTGTGACCCTTTTTACTCATTACTCCCCTTCCATAGGTAGTTGAAACGACATTTTCTAATCCTTTCCAAGATTCCCTTTAGAATGTGCGTTATGCCAAAACAATGGTATTGCTTCAAGGACATAATTGATTAGAACAAGTCTTCCACCTTTGGATAACCCTCTATTGCACCAAAATGTTATTTTTTATCCTATCCTGTATAGTAACCACCTCCAATCCTCCTTGCCATAACTATTTGGGTTTAAAATAAATCTAAGGTATTTGAACCCTTCATTAAAACCTAAGTGTTGGAATTGAAAAATATGGCCAATCATTAGTAGTTGTTTAGCCTGTGGGAATAAAAGGCCAACTTATTAAAATTTATCTCCATTTCAGAATCTATACATAAAATACCTAGGATATCCTTAGGATATTCACCTTCCAACACAGTTCCCAAGAAAAAAAAAATCATCGACAAATAATAGTTGGGTGAGAGAGGTCTCTCTTCCTACTTGAATTCCTTGTATACGACATAGTCTTCTTGCCTCATAGATTGCTCTAATCAAGCCTTTTTCCACCAATAAGGAAGAGGTACAGGGACAACAAGAAACCTTGTCTAATTCTTTGAGAGGACTTGAAAAAGGGGGAGTCTGACCCATTTATCAATACAGAGAAAGAAGACGAGGTTACACAATCAAATATCCATTTAATCAAAGGAAGAGAGAATCCTAAATGAAGGAGGAGGAGTCTTAATCACAACTAAGAGACTCGATCAAAAGCCTTCGATAAGTCCAATTTAGTGACTACTATTGGAGAAGGAGTGATTTTGATGGTATGGAGTCCCTCTTGAGCTGATCCAATAGCCTCATGTATTACTGTTCCCTCAAGAAAGCTAAATTGTTCTGGTGAAATAATTTTAGAGATAAATGATTTGTTTTTGAAGCAATGACCTTCAATACTATATTGTACACACAATTGCAAAGAGAGATGGGCCAATACCCATCAAAGTTTTTTAGACAAACTTGTTTTGAAATCAAGGAAAGAAAGGTGGAATTGAACCCTCTCGAGACCTTCCTCGACAACCTAATCTCCTCTACAACCTTCAAAAGGTCCTACCAAAAGGAGCTAAAACAAATCCAGGTAGAATTCCATAGGATACCCATCGTGGTTAGGACTCTTGTCCTTTTGGAAGGACTGAAGAACCCCAAATAATTCTTTCTTCAAAAATACCCTGAATAGTTCATCATTTTCCTCTTCCTTTACCATTCTAGGAAAGAAGGATACCACTTTCAAGATTTACCCAATGTTGGCCCTATTCAGTTCCTTAAAGATCCCTTGAAAGTGATATACCCCAAGATCTATCAGTCCTCTAAATCCCTTGACTTTGTTACCATCCCTATCCATCAATTCCCATATGGTCTTCTGTTTTTTCTTGAAGTTTTAAAACTTTTGAAAGTAGTTTGTATTTTCCCCCCCAAGACCATCCAAGTGGCCTTACTTTTGATACACCAATCCTTCTCCTTGTATAAGAGTAGCTTCATCTTCTTATTTTCTATCTCTTTTATCTCTTCTAAGAAGTCTTCACTAAAAATGCATGTGGAATGATTCCTGTACAAATGTTCCAAACTTTAATTTTCCATCCTTAATAAACAATCACTAGCCTTAAACTTCTTAGTAGCCTAGGTGACTTCTTTTCCCTTGACCAACCTAAGAGATGTAGCAAAATGTGAGCAATAAGAAACCTCCAAATGGTAATCTATATGCTTCTAGGAGGACTTCACAATTTTTTGAAAATTAAGTTCTTCTTACCAACAAGGGTTGTATTTAAATGGAACCTTAATCTTGTCCTTCCCTAAACCCATTTCCAAGTATATAGAGAAGTTGTCCAAACACCTAGTATCATTCACCCATGACCGAAACCTTGACAACTTCTCCAAATGGGCATGGTGAATAAAAAATCTATCAAGACGTTTAGAAAATGTTGCCTCCCTTGCCCTATTATTTGTCTAAGTGGGCCTCAATTACAGGGGCTGAATATCAACCCATCCAAGAGATTCAAATTGATCCAAAGAGAAATCAGCCAACCATTCATGATGAGATGCAGTGCCCCAAATATATCCTTGGTTCAAGGTTAGGTTCAGATCACCACCCAAGATTAAGTTTTCAACATTTATCCAATGGTTTTCAACACTTATCCAATGTGAGGAGAAAACCTTGAACCATAACTCCTCTCTCCTAGCATAGGGGCCATAAAAATTGAGAAAGTTAAATGATATACCAATATCCTTGCAAAATACCTCTGTATAAATACCTAATAAAAAAAACATAAGATTTAATTATGGAGAGTTTAGAAAAACAACCAGTGATGATACCTTTAGAAGAGCCCTTTGCACCAAGGATTAAAAATTCCAACCCACCAAAAGTTTCCACAAATTCCTAAGCAACATTTCCCCCTTTCCTATGGTCTCCTCAATAAACACAACTTCTAGATTATTTAACTCAACCATTCTCCTAAGGGCCAATTTTTTATCCTAGCCCCCTAGCCCTCTGATTGTAACACACCTTACCCCTAAGTATCTTTCCTAGGGATGGGGCATCAAACTTTCTCTTTCCTCAACATCTCAAATCCTCTGACTGAGGTCTTTATCCTCTTCCACTTACCCATATCATTCTAAATGACTTCTACCAGGCTCCAATCCAAACTTTGGGTTGCAAGTTATGGGTCTCCAAGTTCCTTCACCCACGGTGGAAGTCCATCCACCGTCTTCTCCCACGACTAGACTCACTCTTTTTCTAACACGCAGGTGTCTAACACACAAGCCAACAGGAAATTCGGTACTTCAACACTTCGACGCTAAATGCCTCCTTACTGTCCACACACGAGACCTTCTGGAGTTCCAAACTCCCGAAGTCTCGTAAGCTTGCCACGCATTTATGACCTTTGAGCCTTTTGGGTCTCTCTATAACGCTACACCCCAAATCCTTTGGAGTCCCAAAGTCTTGGACTCCTGGAGTTCTGGTCACTTCACCAACTACTTTGTCTAGGCGGGCACGTAACAAGAACTGACACATAGGAGGGGTCAGGGAGACACGTGTCATGTTTCAATAGGTCTATTGGGTATGTGATACGTATGAATCCGGGTGACACATGGCATGTCAAAATAGTTTCCATGTCACCCTAGGTGACATCACTACACCACGTCACTCCAGACTGACAACATTCTAACATCCTTCAGATCTCACGGTCGATATTCAACCATGTAGATCCATAGATCTATGGCTCTCCTTCACTTCGTAACTTTGGAATTCGGGGAGTTTGATGCCATGGCATCTCCATTCTCCCGAAGTGGTACTCCATCGAAGTTGCCTCGGTACATATCTAATGGCTAAGGGAACCCCTGAACATTCTCGATCGGTGGCTCGCGCTACTTTGCGATGGGGAGTTGGATCCTAGTTTCGTCGGTAAGATAGGTTCATATAACCACTAGGTAAACCGCCCAACATTGGTCAACCTTACAGGTAACCGTAACTCTCGGTCTCCTTTGGTTGGTTCATGACTATGAAGGTCGATAATACTCCTAGGTCCTGGACCTTTGGATCTTGGAAGCCAGAAGGACTTAGCTCCCTTAGGTTCATATCTTGTCCACTCATCTTCCAAATGATAGGATCTTCCCTTTCGAGGCTTAAATCTTGCTATCCTTCCTGAGCTTCATCATGAAATAAGGACTTGGGCAGGATATCCTGGTCACACAACAAGGAGTCTAAAGGGGATATCCTCTTTAGATGGATAGGGCTAGACTGACATAATGCTTTCTATCCCAACCCTCCTACAGGTTTACATCCCAAGGTGTCTTGAAGGTTAAGCTAGGGAATATAAAAAATCATTCAAAAGAATGAGTCCACAAGAAAATAAGTGGATATACATAACTTGATCATTCTATATAGAAACCATTTATAGACAGATAAATACATGAATTCATTCATTATTCCATTTCAAACACAAAGTATGAAAACACTTATCAAAAAAGGGAACGTGATGTGACTGCTGAAAGCGGTGCTCTTTTCCACCCAACCATAGGTTCATTCACTCCAAATGGATTTACCACTAGCCACCCCGGAGCTAGACTGCGATGCTCTGAGAGAGAATTTTGTCTTTTGACTCAACAACAGTTAGGGACAGAGGTTACTCTCCTCCTCCCACAGGATCTTGGCAACGGGTTTCTCAATACCAAGAAAGGAGGCCTGCCTGAGTACCTCCTCAGTCACTAAACACCCTCATTTATCAGCTTGTATCATAACCATGGTAGCCACATCCTGCGACCAAAAAATGTTCATCTTTCAGTTCTTCCTTGAAATTGAGAGCTTCGTCTCTCTTCTTTGCTTCTATTCGGATGCCTCCCTTTGCCCACCACCATGCCTTCCTTTCTTTCCTTCCTCAAAAATATTGTGTGTGGCCCGAATTCCCAGTCCATGGTCAGGTCTAAAATCCTTATAGATGAGCACTCTGCCCCATCCCTTCATTAACTCTTGAGGAGGTCTTCCCACCTACCAGCCTGACTGTAATTCATTCCTGGGTCAGAGGACGATTTTGATCCTGAGAAATTAAATCCATCAAAGTACTGGTTTGATGGGGGTTATCTCAACCATTCCTGTTCCCCCTCACCATATATTTCATAGTATCCATGGTCTCTCTTGGAAAACCCCCGCTTTCAACAATCATGCAACACTTATCCATTTCTATTAATAAAATAAATTACATTCCTTGACCTTTTATACAAAGGTTCATCAAATCAAACATTCATACATATCGATTTTGCCATAGTCTCTTGGCCAATATAGTTGTATTTGCAAACTGGAGGAAACAAGGGGTGTTACAATCCCCTCCCCCTTAAAGGAACATCGTCCTCGATGTTCTATCTTTCAATGTGATTTGTATATAAAGAAGTAAAGAAAAATGGGTATGCATGTCTCATGGAATCCTCCATTTCCCACGTAGCGTCATCTGGGCCAAAGTGTTTCCACTGCACCTTGACCTATGCAATGGTTCAGTTCCTGAGTGAGGTTTCCTTTCTGTCTAGTATGCACAAAGGTTCTGGAAGGAATTCTCCCTCTGGCTCCACCTGAATCACAGAGCAGTCAATTATACGATTAGAATCATGTACATATTTCTTCAATAATGAAACATGGAAAACATTATGTGCCTTCACTGTGGGAGGGACTACTAGCCTATAGGCTACATGTCTCACTCTATCCAAAATTTCAAAGGGTCCACAATAACGGGGTGCCATCTTGGCACAAGATCCTATTCTCAATGAACTCTTCGTGGGTCTAATTATGAGATAGACATGGTCTCTTGTCTTGAACTCTCTGGGAGTTCTTTTTCTGTCGATATAACTCTTCTGTCTATCTTGAGAAGTTTTCATACTTAGCTTAATCCGAATCACTTGTTGTTCCATTTCTTTCATCATGTCAAGTCCGATTGAAATTATATCCACTGGGTTACTCCAGCCGATTTGGATCTTTCACTGTCTACCATAGAGGGCTTCAAAAGGGTTCATCTTCAATGACTCTTGATAACCGTTGTTGTAGGAAAACTCTACCAATGGAAGGTAGTCTTCCCACTTCTTAGGTTGATGCATTACATGCATCCTTAACATGTATTCTAATATTTGGTTTACTCTTTCCGTGTGTCCATCATTTTGAGGGTGATAGGCTGTGTTGAATGACAATTTAGTCTCAAAACCAACCATTAAGGATTCCCAAAAACTTGAAGTAAATTTTGTGTCTCTGCCAGATATAATCTCCCTAGGCATTCCATGTAGTTTGAATATATCCTTCATGAATATGTTGGAAATATATATTGCATTGCAAGTTGGCTTGACAGGAATGAAGTGAGCACACTTGCTCAATTTCTCCACCACTGCCATGATGGCATCATTCTGCTTGGTCGATTTTGGTAATCCGGTGATGAAATCCATGGAGATGGTTTCCCATTTCCATTCTGGAATTGGTAGAGGTTGTAACAACCTTGCTGGGTGTTGGTGTTCTTCATTAACTTGTTGGAATTCTAGACACTTAGCTAGATAGTCATCTATGTCATTTTTAAATCCAGGCCAATAAAATTGTTTCCTAGTGGCTGTGATCATTTTCTGATAACTTGGATGACTAGTACATGGTCTCTTGTGTAGTTCATCCATTATGAACCTCTTTAAGTCGTCACAACTTGGAATATACAATATGTTTCTATAGGTCAGCAAGCCTTTATCAAACATCTGATATCCCTCATACTTTATCCATGTGGGCTCTTGCTTTGGGTAGGACGTCACAGTCTTGAAAAATGCATTTGATTCTTGTGCATTCCTGACTCTCTCCCTGACATCCTTTTCATAGGTTCTTATTGCTTCCAGGTGAATCATTTTGACACCTCTTCTAAGGGCATCAACCACTCTATTTTCCTTACCTCTAATGTGTTTGATTTCGAAATCAAACTCACTAAGGAGAGCCATCCACCTAGCTTGTCTATCATTGAGCTTTGGTTGGTCAAACAGGTGCCTCAACTCATAGTGGTTTGTCATAAGTACAAATCTCCTACCCAAGAGGTAATGCCTCCACATTTTTAAAGCATGCACTATGGAAGACAACTCTAGATCATGGGTCACATAGTTGATTTCATGCTCATATAGTTGATTTCATGCTCATCCAATTTTATGGATTCATAGCAAATTACACACCCTTCTTACATAAGGACTCCTCTGAGTTGTTACACATTATTTTTTTCATCCCTATGATCGTTAATGATGTAAACCTATCTATTGCCTTTAGAGGGGTCAGTGGCCTAAATTCTTGAAGAAAGAAGGGAGAAGAACTTTTACTGAGAGAACAAGTTGTATTTTCTTTTGTAAAAACCCTATTAAAGAGGATTTCTGGAGGCTTCTCTATACACAGGGTGTGAAAATGCCCTGCAGGCTACACCATAGCTAGGTTGCAAATTTTCTGCAAGCTGCTCTATAGCTAGGGTGCGACGGCCTTCGTATATGGGAAAAATGAGTGTCTTCTCGATGCTTCTAGAAGGAAAAGCTTCTATGGTTAAGTGGCCTTTGAACAATTTGGATCTTATTCTCTTTCATGATTTAGTGAGATCATCCTAACCTCCTCACCTTATCCTCTTTAGCTTATAAAATGAGAGGAGCTCTCATGGAGAAAGTTAGTTGTTTTGGCTTGAGATTTGTTATCTTGGTTAGAGTGGCTTTGAGCTTTTCTTTGTCAAGATAGATTGTGAGTAGCTATCAAATCCATGGTCTCAGAATCCTTGGAGCAAGAAGTGTGTGGGAAGCAAGGAACTATTGGAAGGAACCTGGCGACATCAAGTAATTTGGTTGTATCTTTATTCTACATTCTTTAATACAGATATAATTTTCTTTCCTATATGAATGTTGTTTGTTCATATTGTATGCTTCCTTGATCATGTACATAGTTTCATATCAAATAGAATCTGTTATTCTTGTCTTCGTTGGCTTGTTCTTATTTTCATATATTTCTCATAAACCTCGTGACAAAGCTTGGATTGTATTGGTTAAGTTAGATCTTCAATATTTAAAAGGTATTTTCTAGATCCATTTCTCATTTGATAATTGAAATCTAAGGAAAGAGTAGTGTACTGTCTTGTTTTGTTCTAGTTTCGTAGTGAATCTAGGGGGATTGATTTGTTTCCACACTGAACAATTAGCCCGATAAAAAAATTGGTGACTCCACTGGGGAACGGATTGTTTTCCTAGTTTTTCTTGATTTCTTTCTTTGATTGCTTGGTTTCTGTTTTCTGAGTCTCTGGGAGATCCATCTTGACTCTCTGACTGTTAAAATTCACTAGAAAACCTTCTTAATTCTTTAATTTTTTCCATTTTTGTTTGATTTCTGCACCCTACTTTGAGGGATAGTGCGATGGCTTAAGATTTCCACACCCTACTTGTTTAGACCAGTGCATAAACTCCACATCCTACCCATTTTCGGCCTGCGACGATCAAGGATTTTCGCACTGTGCTATTCTTCCAGCCTGTGAATATTGTGAAAAAAATTGTTTTTGGTGGTTTTCCCTGCCCAGATATGTGATGTGGTTCTGGTGTGCTTTGTTGGGTATGATTACAGTCTTCTTGACAAAATTTGAATCTTCTTTCATCCATATTTTTTCTTTGTTTTCTTTTGAAAGATTTGATCTCTTTCTTTGAGTTTTTTTCTGTTACAAAGCATTGTTTTTTCTTTAGAATTGTTCGGTGGAAGATCTTCTTTTTCTCTTATTGAATAATTCATGTTAAAAGAGAAAGTTTGTTTGGGTTTCTTTGTTTTATATAGATTTTTTATTTCTTTTATCTATCTTTAAAACAAAAAGTTTTAATTTTCTTGATTTGCATTAGTTTGGGGACATCCTTGCATTTGAAGTAGGGAAATTACATGATTTTTGGCATTTTTTGGTCTTGAATTCTGAAAAAAAAAATTCCCCCTCATGGATGGGGGGGGGCGTGAATCGTGTATTGGTGTACAGTCTCTTTGTCTCATTTCTTGAAGATATTGATATTGATGAGTTTAAAATTTTTGGGACATTGTGCATATGGGAATGATAAACATTTTCTCCTTCTCGTAATATAGCTTTCATCGAAGTGAAATATTTTCATTCTCATTTCCTTGCATTATTTAGAGTTGGTCAAAACATCATCTAGTCCACGCCATTTTTTCCTCTTGAGTAACAACAGCCTTAAAATAAAGCGCTTATAAAAAATTATTAGACATTTTTATATTTTTTGGTAGCAAACCTACATTAGATTAGTTGTAGGGCTTTGGAATAGGTGTGAAAGACAACTTTCCAAAGCTGCAAACAAACATTGAATCTTATGTTAGGGAGCAATGAATTCCACTTGCTACATTGTGTCCTAGGAAGCCCTTCCCACACAAGGGTCAAACCTAAGGTCACATTGAGACTAGAAGAGTTACTCATCCTGCTTTGTTGGTCTTGGTGTAGAGATTGTGTGTATTATGGGGGTCGCTTGAAAGGTATGCCCACAATGATGAGTGGAAGCCTTTCAAGTTGATTTCGGGCTTGATACCCTGCACTTGTGTGTGGATCAGATTGTCGACTGTTTCCCGAGGCATCACTTTTGTAGTTGGTAACCTTCTGTTGGCAGGTGAAATTGACCATCTTTCAACTGGAAGAATGAGTCCGGTCCGAGGTTTTCTAAGTAACCCAAGCCGTTTGGTGTAACTCGTTCTGACGAGTTTAATGGCTCCGTTAGCCAATATAAAATCCTAAAAGAAAAACAAACAAAAGAAAGAAATAACTAATTAATTGCTAAACACTATATTATATATGTAAGTATGCTCTAATATAACTATGGTAGGTGTATTTAAGCAGAAAATATACAAATATCACTTATGTACATCATTTACAAATTGAAAGTTTTAATCGAAACTTACGAAATCCATGTGAAAATAATTTCTTTTAAGAAGCAGATAAAGAAAGCACATTTAAATCTTTTTTGTTTTCTTTTATAAATCTAACTAATTTTGAATTGAATAAACTATGAAACGCAGAGGTGCAGGTAGTCAAAAGCTGAACCAAACATTATGGTTTCATTAATATGTAAATGATAGAATTGAGAAACACAAAGGGGCTAACTTGTTGTTAGTTTGTGAGATGTATCCAAGCATCTGTATGAGTGAAGAACATCCAACTGCCATGCCTATGAGAAAAATCTGCAATAGAATTTATGATTGTTTTAAATAAATTCAAGACATGTATTGACAACTAAGTTTTAATGATAGAGGGGGAAACATAAATTGAACCCTGTGATCTTTTAATTGCACATAAGTACAACATGGTAAATCTGAGTGTAACTTATTTCATTTCATCATTCAACTAAAATTCAAAGATAAATCCTAACATTCGAATTGAAGATATGATCACAGTGTTTATATTTAGAGCAACAAATTATATACGATATTTATAATATAAGTATCCCACACATAATAGATCATTGAGTCTAAAGCTACCAGACCTATTAATATACTAGAATTAAAAAAACATGAATGAAAACATCATTTACAGAAGGCTAAAGCCAAAATGCCATATGGTGTTTCATTAAGTTTTGGAATGATTCGTCCATCTTCTGCTCTAGGCCAAGATGACATCCAATTACAAAGCATAGAGTATTTAAAGAGTTTATGAAATCTAAACTTCCTATCTTCTAAGATAGGATCAGATCTCAAAATATAAAAACATAACAAATATAGAGGGCTTAAAGCCACTCATGATCAAACTTATATCTTCAAAATTTATGAAATTTTTCTTCTATTTACAAAATAAACAAAAATAGATAGCTAATCAACTAAGTTGAGCATGCTCCATCCCATGAGATCAACATCAGATATATTATGTCCTGAAAAAATGAAATGAGAGCAAGTTCAATACTTTATTAACTAACAAATTGTAATTTTTATATGAAAAATGACTTGGCTACAAAATCTCTCGATTCTGTAGCCAGTCTTATTATTGGTAACAGAAATCAAAGTTGATCCAATTTGATTTAAACAAAAAGAAACGACTGTAATAAGAATCAACTTACCATTTAACTGATAACTAAAATGGATCAAGATATCTCAAAATTAATTATAGCCTTTACACTATCAACATTTTTTATAACAATATTGCCTGTCCTTTTTAGACACTTCACTTGTCTTTGTGCATTTTCCTTGAGTTCATGGTTTTCATTTGCCAATGATTCATTGTGAGTTGTGAGGGCTTTGATCCTTGCTTGAAGAATCAAGATATCTGTATAGCACTGCCCAATCCAATGCAAGCATACTTCGGAATGCACAACTGGGGTGATCTGTGGAGGAAGCATACAATTGGGTGCCAGAACATCACTGCTACCCATTATTGGCTTCTGACCGAGCTTAATACCAGTAAAATCCTTTTTATCTTTTAGACACGGTGGGAGATTATTGACATAATCGAATGGTTGATTAGGATCTGGTTCAGGACAACTTGGATCTTCCTCTGCAAGAAACCTTTCAATCTCGGAGTCTGAATCCTCATGGATCTCGATCGAGCTCACATGGGGCTTGGATCGATTTCACAGACTCCTTGAAATGAGTCTCCCAACCCTCTTATTATGAAACCCTAACATCTCTTGATTCCTTTTTGATTTTTTGCAAGGTTTTTTATTGTTGGTTTTTACAACAGGGTTAGGGAAGAAAAACGATTCATGCTTAGGAGTTTTAATAAACTCAGCACTAACATCCTGTCGCCCACATAATAATTGATCGGGTAATGCCTCTTCACGAGGATCTTTATCCAACAAAACTGGTTTTCCACTTGAGAAATCGAGAGGTTTTTCTATCATAGGCTTATCCATCATAGGGGTTTCTACAGGAATTGCTTCAATGAAACTATTTCGAACTAAGAACCCGTCCCAATCATCACCCAGGGTTTTCAAATGATGAACCGACAATATTTTAATCAGACCATGGTGAAAGAGGCTAGAATATAGGTTTTGCTTCTTGTATCTCTTCAAAATTTTATACAGACTCCTTAGAAAATAAAATGACATATTCAAACTGAAGCCTATAAAATGCATGAGAAATCGCACATGGTAAAGGAAGATCAAGACATAACAACCTTCACAGGTAATAAATTCTTTTAAAACTGCTAACAGGCCATGCCATATAATCTTGAGGAGGGAGAATGGAATACCTTTGTCACAACAGTCAATCTTTCTGGAGGTGATGAAAATACTGCATGGTACTTCGTCTAATTTCAATTTTCTGAACCACTTTTGACTAGTGAGAGGGAGCCCTATTACTCTACTAAAAATATCTTTGGTGATCTCCAATTGAATATCACCCACCTTTTCTCTGTATCCATCAAATGTGAGGGAAAATTCTTTGGCCACTTGTAGTTTATACCCCTGGAACTTCTTAATAAACACATCCCAACCCTGGTTTTTTAGATCCTCACTCGCATCATCATGAAGCAACAAAGATTGAAGGCCATTCGACTCTACTCGAATGACAGGGGCCATTAAGGGTTCGAATAGATTGTAACAAGGGCGACCCGAATTAACTGTGGGCTCAGGAGGTAGTAGTAAAAGGGGCAAGTTTGAGCTAAGACCATGGAAACAAAACTAGCAACACACCAGTGCAACCATAACATAAGCATAGGGGTTTCAGTCATGAAATTCGGGCGTTTCTGGTAATGAACGTTTTGAGTACAAAGCATAACAAAAGACCTTAGCTTGTAATGAGAGGCCTGTCAATTCAAACTGCCAGCCAAAATGACATACATGATACGGTTCTGGTGTGTTTAATTTCCATGACATGTAATGGATATACTTGATTTGCAAAGGTTAGGAATGGATACATTTTTACAATCAAAATGGAAATCGATTTTTGGTATAATAGTTGGTTTATCAAAGGATCCAAATAGATAAGCTTATAGTCCAAAATAAAATCAACATGTGTCTGTCATCGACATATGATGAGCTCAAAAAGAGAAATCATTTGAATAAGAGACATGAGGTAGATGTAAGCACATTGGCCCTTTTAAAAACCAAGCTTTGGATAGAGTAAAAATGCAAAATTAAGTTTTAATTCTTGATTCATGCTTTCAGTCATGAATCAAGCATGAAAACACAAGATAAAAATAAAACAAGAATAATCAAACATCTTTTTTATAATCGAATAATCACCCTCAAACAATAATATTTACAGGATGAGGCGTAGGAAACTACATGAGGTGTCGTTTGTAATTCAAAATAGAAAAACATGTAGGGATGCCAACAATGGCGACTTACTGGGAGAATAAGTTATCTCTGCATGACCAACGAGTTCATGTTAGGACTAACCAGAATGATTAAAGATCAAAGAACAATCTGAAGGAAATCAAGCATCTCAAATAAATTCCAACAATTATCACACAGTCCAGCTTCATATGTCTTTTTGTTCAAATGAGATCCAGTGACAAGTTTTAATTATGAGAGCAATGATATTCAAACCAATGGCTCTGATACTATTGACAAGGCCATTTCTGCCAACATGCGTCCATATCCTCGATAGGGATGTCAATTAACCCACTCTGACGCCTCTACCCTGCCCAAGAATTTTCACATCAAAATAAAGGGAATTTATGACGAATATCAAAATTTATACCTGATAATTTTCTTGAACCCGACATTGCTTCACTATCAGCAGGCCTGTTCAGTACCCTGGCGAAGTTGTCTTGGCATCATGTATGCATTTACTCACTGCCAACAGACCTATTCAGTATCTTGACGGGTTTACAGACACTTCCCACAACTCTCTAGAAATTATTTATAATCTGACATAAATTTAATGATATTCAAAAGAGTGGGGTGATGCTTGAAAATTTT
Organism: Picea glauca; assembly: GCA_000966675.3. Classification (NCBI taxonomy): domain Eukaryota; kingdom Viridiplantae; phylum Streptophyta; class Pinopsida; order Pinales; family Pinaceae; genus Picea; species Picea glauca. The sequence goes on along the minus strand of JZKD02S1857334.1, from coordinate 265,723 downwards.
AGTTTTCAGAACACTTGATATTTTCCAACCTTTAATTTTCTGATTGATAACCTTCATTATGATGTGAAATTAGTTTTCTGACGAAACCAATTTTTCGAGGAAAAGAAGGCATACTTGAGTTTCTTTCTTTAAAAACAGGGACAACGTAAAGAGCTTTAATGATTGTCGTTTCTTCTCATACTTATAAAGTGAAACCAGGAAACCTACTTCGAACAAAAAGTTTCTTTAGCTAGTCTTCGTTTCAGCAATTTACAACACTGATGCTCTGAAAATACCTTGACTGTTGCTTCATAATGAGACATTTTGTTTTCCCTTCATGAACTAAAAGGTGACATAGACATAAGTTTAACCAGAAAGCAACAAAAATAAACAAAACAAAAAGAACCAAATCGGAAAACAAAAGTAAATAAAAACAGAAAAAAATATGTACAAAGGTGGATCTGGAATTATCAAGAAAAATACCTTTTGAGAGCTTGGACATTCATCGGGAAGGTGTCTGACTGTCCCTCCAAACTGTGTAGATGGAAAGAGATGGGACCTATTTTTTCAGCAATTATGAAAGGCCCCAACCACAGGTTTTGGAACTTGGTGTGTTCCCCTTTTCCCTGGTGAGGTTTATCCCATTTGAGAACCAAGTCTCCTACCTCGAAGTTTCTATTCGAAGAAGAGTTTGAATCAAACTAACCTTTCACAATCTGCTGATGCTGATCCAGTTTCTTATTTGCTTGTGTTCTTACTTCCTCTAGTTTAAACAAGGCATTGATTCTACTTTCGAGAGGAGGGCATTCCTCTTCTTGAAATTTCTGCGATAATTGCAAAGAGGGAAGAAGAACATGTGGAGGGAGAATCAATTCTCTTCCGTAGACAAGAAAGAAAGGAGAATTACCAACATATGCTTTGGGAGTTACTCTGTTGGCCCATAACACATTAAACAAAGCGTTGTGCCTATTTTTGTGGTTTTCAGAGACTGTCCTCTTAATGATCTTGATCAATTTTTTTGTTTGTTGATTTTGCTAGGCCATTTCCTTGGGGGCAATAGCTAGCAGAAAATTTCAATTTGATCCATTTTTCTAATGCAAATAGATTCATATCGAGGGATGAGAAATAAGATGTGTTATCAAAGACTAAACATTCAGGAATACCAAATATAGTAATGATATTCATGATAAGGAAAGATACTACTTGGTTTGTGTTTACCACTTTCAAAGGTGCAGCTTCAGACCATCTGGTAAAATAATCCGTTGCTGTAATGATTTATTTATGCTGTCGTGAAGAAGCAGGGTTAATTGGCCCTATGATGTTGAGACCCCACTACTGAAAAGGAGAATCCACGGTAACAGACTGCAAAGGGAATGTTGCCTTTTTCACTCGTCCGACAACCTTTTGGCAGATTATGCATTTATGACATAATGCATGAGAATCCTTAAATAACATGGGCCTATAGTACCCAACTCTTAACACTTTGTGAGAAGTGGTGTCTCCATCGAAGTGTCCACCCGCTTCACCTGCATGTAGTTCAGATAACACTTTTTTTTATTCTTCTTTTTCCAAACAACGCATAAGAATACCATCGAAATTCTTTCGGAATAATACATCATTTATGAGTTGGAAAGATGCATATTTTAACCTGAGTGCCCTTCTATTTTTAGGATCAAGATAAAGAGGAACGGATCCATGCTTCAAATAAAATTTTATATCATCGTACCAAGAATTAGCAGCAACTTGTGTACAACAGATTTGATTTTCATTACGTTGATTTACAGTTGAGATATTAATTTGACTTTTGAGTTCTTCAATTGAATCAACTACTATTTTACATAGGCTTTGACCTCTAACAATTTGTGTAGGAGTTATTTCAAGGTCGTATTCTTGTAATAATGTCATCCAATTTTCCTATTTTTCACCTAGTTCCTTTTGTACCAATAAGTTTCTTACAGTAGGGTAAGGAACAATGACTTTAGTTCTGGATTTCAGTAGATATGATCGGAAGTGTTTCACTGCTTTAAACACAGCATACGCCTGTTGATCTATAGTTGGGTAATTTAGTTCATCCCCTTTAAAAGCTGAGCTCATGAAGGCAATAGGAATTTCATTTCTTTCAACATTTTTCTGTGTCAACACGACAACATAAGATCAGTTGAAGGCGAAAGTGTAGAGAGTGAAATCTTGCGAGAAATCGGGACTCATCAAGGAAGGGGCTTCCACTATGGATTTTTTGATGGAAACAAAGGCTTGATTTTCCTGTGGTCCCCAACGATACTAAATGTCCTTTTTAATTAAATTTTGTAGTGGTCTTACCATTTCTGAAAAACTTGGGACAAATCTTCT
>JZKD02S1857334.1:250892-263321 GCA_000966675.3 Picea glauca | reverse complement strand
TTTGGCAATGGCTTGAGTTCTTTCGGGATTGATGATCATTCCGTCACTGGAAACTATGAACCCGAGCAATTTTCCTTGTTCCACTGCAAAGACTGACTTCTTGGGGTTGAGGGATATGCCATACTTGCGACATTGTTCTAGAACAATCCTGAGGTGAGACAAGCGATTTTTCTTTTTCTTGGAGAAGATGGTAACGTCATCAAGATAGACCACTACTGATTGATTTATGAGGCTATGAAAATAAATGTTCATTTTTCTTTGGAAAGTGACTCTGACATTTATGAGTCCGAAAGGCATCTTCCTGTAGGCATAGGCCCCTCATGGGGTACAAAAAGTAGTTTTTAACTGGTCTGCTAGAGACATGAGGACTTGGTTGTATCCCAAAAAACCATCTAACAGTGATAGTATTTTGAAACCAGATACCTGCTGAAGGATTTGTTCCATTGGAGGAACATTATAATTGTCTTTGTCAGACACTCGGTTCAAGTTACGAAAATTGATACAGAGTCGAATTTCACCACTTTTCTTCCTTACAGGAACTAGATTAGACACCCATTGTGTGTGTCTCATTGGGAAGATTATCTTTGCATTCAATAATTTATTTAATTCTTTCTTGACAGTTGGTTCCAAATTAGGGTGCATCTTTCTCAGCTTCTGTTGAAAAGGTTGAGTCTGGGGTTTCATGGGGATGATATGTTGTATTATATTAGGGTCAAAAGTTTTTAAATCATCATATGTCCAGGAAAAACCATCCTTGAATTATTTAAATAGTTTTATATAAGCAGATCATTCTTGCTTGGAGCATCCCATTCCCAAATTGATATTTTGTGGATTATCTTTAGTCCCGAGATTTATTGTTTCATGAGTCAAGGAAGAATTGTTCGTTTTACAATTTAATGACCCTCTGAATTTATCATGAAAATCATAAAACTTCTCTAGTCTTACCACGGATTTAGGAATAGAGTTTACTAGATTAGATGTCGATTCGGGAGATCTAGGATTTGATATTACTATGAAATTGTGGAGATTTTCATCATGAGTGCCTTCATCGATGATTGCACCCTGGAAAGTGTCCTCCATATGCAAAAAGTTCATGATCTGCTGATCTTTGTCGAACACTCTCCAATTAGTGATGTTTTCCAGGATGGACGGTCTAAACAATAATTCAATTGAAAATGCATTCAGAGAGAGACCTTATGTAGGAAAAATTTTAGAAGCGATGTTAGCCAATAGGTTACCCTCAGAATTACTTAATCTAGGAATGGAATCGATGTGAAATGCTGAAAATTTGTGCATTAGATTCCACACCTCAGTTTGTTAACTTTTTAGATGTGGTGATAGGCAATGTATGGAATTTCTTACCTGCCTAATCACAATTTTCGAATAACAGAATACCATTAAGTTCCTTACGTCCATATCTACATCTTTCCCGATTCCTTGCAAAAGTGCCTCGTATTCGGCGATGTTGTTAGTGCATTCAAACTCTAATCGACAGGTATTGAAAATTTTATTACCTGCCGGGTTGATGAGTACACATCCTGCACTAGACCCTTCTTTGGATTTGGATCCATCGAAGTAAAGTGACCATATTTGAGCTTTGTCGGCAATGTTTTTCACATTCGACAAAGATTTTGACTGAGTACAAGTCATGAGCTCTAATTGTTGCTCTGGATTGGTGATGGGGGAAGTTTCGACCATGAAGTTACCAAAGAAGGTGTTCATTCCCCGCATTTCAAGTGAATTAGTAGCTGCAGTAAAAGGTTCGTTCGGGTCATTCATATCTATCACGATATGCTTTAGATAACATTCATGGTTTATCCTAATTTTATTTGGCTGTCCATGTTTTGGTAACCACAAATGAGACCAATCTGTGGAAAAGTACCCATGCAACTATTCAGACCAGTCCCTGCTTAAGAACAAATGATAGACTTCAGAGATGTCAGCAACAATGATGTCAATAATTTGGTGAACCTTAGGATTAGAAGATAACCTAACCAAAACATTCTTAAGTTCACTGATTACTTTTACGTTCGTCCGATCGAGCTAAATGATTTTAAGACTAGAAGGATGAACTTATGCGCTAATTTTTTGGAAAATATATAAAGGCATCACATTCGATGATGCATCGGTATCCACCATGCAATTATGTACATTTCTATTAAAAATTTCAAAAGTTAATAAGAAAGGCGAGACATTTTTACGAGTATTAACAATAGAATTCTGTTGATTTTTAACCGTTGTCCCTGAAACAATTTTATCTACATTTGATACCATTTTTTCAGTTAGATCCCTTTTATTTAGGGGTTGGGATGTTGTTTTAGTAGGGATCTTATGGGTTGTTTTAGAGCTGATTTCTGTAGTTTTCTTGCTGTTAAGGTCATTGTTCTTACTATTTTCTGCATTGTTCTGAAGCATTTTCTACAGAATAAGAGGGAATTTCAAAAGTTCGAAAACAAAAATATTAGCCCTTAGTTTTTTCAGGTCTTCGATCAAGTCATATTCTAAAATTGGGGCTACTAAATTCTATTTTATTTCATCTTGTTTCAGAGGCACATTATTACTCATTTCGGAAGAGGGTTTGCTTTGTGTTTTGCTTCTGGTGTTGTAAGGGTGGACAGTTTCAAAGTTTGCTTGGAAAATACTATCGCAGAAGTGCCCAAAGATATTTGGAGATGACTCCTCTTCTTCAGGTACTTCTTCTTCTACTATGTCTTCAGAATTTTTAGGGGGGACAGAGTTATCATGTGCTTCAAGGATAGTTTGTAGAGCGTATTGTAGGCTTTCAAAATTAAGACCTTCTAGGGTAGGATTTGGTCGGTTGGGGGAAAAAGGCCTTCTAAAAAGAGGTTTAAAAATTCATTTGCTTGATGATGCCTCTTCGACCAATCTCTTCAAGTCTATGAATTGATTCGATAATCTTTGGACAACCTTTTGCAAACTTTCTAAGTCTAGAGTTTCTGGTTGGCTTTTGGCTTGGGGAGGCCTTGCAAGGATTTCGATTTTCTTTTTAGAGGATGAAGTTGTTTCAACCTCACTATTGAGATTGTCTTTCAAACTTAATATATCCTTTTCGATTTGGCTTGCCTCCTCGAAGGCTTCCAGTAATATAGACGTTTTAGACCTTTTAACCCAAATTGCTATATTATTATGCAGGGCCTTGGTGTAATATGCGATAATTAGACTCTCTGCAGGTATTGAATCTGCGGGAATTCGATTCTTTAACGTGAGGAATATTTGGTTAAAATATTTTACTTTCTCCTTAGGGTTCATTTTTAGGCTGGAGAGTTCCATTACTAATACTTCAGGGGTTTTATTGTCTCCAAACTTCTCTAAGAAACAGTTTTCGAATTTGTCCCAAGAGACAATGGTCTGGGGTGGGCGAAATACCATGTAGAGGCATTTCCCTAAAACATGTAAGGAAATAGTCTACATACTACATATTCATGTTCTACACTTCGGAGTCTAATGGCCAACATGAATTTCTTTATGTGATCTTCGACAGATTACTTGGAATCTAGATCAAATTTAGGTAACCATTTCTCCGGGTGTTTTGGAAATGGGTGTTGGGGTCCAGGTACAACCACAACATCCTGATCAAGCCATGGTTTGGTGGGATTTTTTTGGTTTTCCATGGGTGTAGGTGGTGTCGAAGGCTGAGATGGTTCAGATGAGGAACTGCCTTCATCAGAGGATTCTCCTCCTGAAGAGGATGGAGATGAATGAGGTGGATAAGGTGGAATACCAGATCCTCCAATTCCAAGAGTAGGGGTATGGTCAGGATCTGTGGTATTATCTCCTAAAGGATCTAAACATAGACCAGTGCCTTCAAGTTTCTCTTGGATATCCGAGAAATCTAAAGGTTGATTGAGAGGCCTACCAGGTTGTCTGATACAGGCCAAAGCACTATGTGTCCTTAAGAGTGACTGATGAGCAATTTCTTGTACGTCGGCCCCTTGAGGGTTTGGTGTTTCTGGTTCAATGGGAATCTCAGGATTTTTGTTCGAGGTAGTTCCTATTTCAGAAGTAACGTTGTTATCTGAGCGACTATGTGTTACTACAGGGGAGCGAGTGTGTGGGGGTGGAGTTTTGTGACTTCCACGTGCCATAAATTGTATTCAGGCCCTCCTTCTAGCACCATTTGTTGGTGAGAAAAATTGACCATCCGTCAAATGGAAGAATGATTCTGGTATGAGGTTGTCTAAGTAACCCAAGCCATTTGGTGTAACTCGTTCTTATGGGTTTAATGGCTCCGTTAGCCAATCTAAAATCCTAAATGAAAAACAAACAAAAGAAAGAAATAACTAATTAATTGATAAACACTATATTATATATGTACATGTGCTCTAATATAACTATGGTAGATGTATTTAAGCAGAAAATATACAAATCTCACTTATGTACATCATTTACAAATGACAAGTTTTAATCGAAACTTACGAAATCCATGTGAAAATAATTGCTTTTAAGAAGCAAATAAAGAAATCACATTTAAATCTTTTCTGTTTTCTTTTATAAATCTAACTAATCTTGAATTGAATAAACTATGAAACACAGAGGTGCAGGTAGTCAAAATATGAACCAAACATTTTGGTTTTATTAATATGTAAATGACAGAATTGAGAAACAGAAAGGGGCTAACCCGTTGTTAGTTTGTGAGATGTATCCAAGCGTCTGTATGAGTGAAGAACATCCAATTGCCACGCCTATGAGAAAAATATGCAATAGACTTTATGACTGTTTTAAATAAATTCAAGACATGTATTGACAACTGAGTTTTAATGACAGAGGAGGAAACATAAATCGAACCCTGTGATCTTATAATTGTACATAATTACAACATGATAAATCTGAGTGTAACTTATTTCATTTCATCATTCAACTAAAATTCAAAGATAAATCCTAACATTCGAATTGAAGATATGATCACAATATTTATATTTAGATAAACAAATTATAGATGATATTTATAATATAAGTATCCCAGACATAATAAATCATTGATTCTAAATATACCAGACCTATTAATATACTAGAATTAACAAAACATGAATGAAAACATCATTTACATAAGGCTAAAGCCAAAATGCCATATGATGTTTCATTAAGTTTTGGAATGATTCGTTCATCTTCTACTCTAGGCCAAGATGACTGTCAATTACAAAGCATAGAGTATTTAAAGAGTTTATGAAATCTAAACTTCCTATCTTCTAAGATAGGATCAGATCTCAAAAGATCAAAACATTAAAAATATAGAGGGCTTAAAGCCACTCATGATCAAACTTATATCTTCAAAATTTATGAAAGTTTTCTTCTATTTACAAAATAAACAAAAAGAGATAGCTAATCAACTAAGTCGATCATGCTCCATCCCATGAGATCAACATCAGATATATTCTGTCCTGAAAAAACAAAATGAGAGCAAGTTAAATATTTTATTGACTAACAAATTCTAAATTTTATATGAAAAATAACTTGGCTACAAAATCTCTTGATTATGTAGCCAGTCTTATTATTGGTAACATAAATCAAAGTTGATCCGATTTGATTTAAAAAAAAATACATGACTGTAATAAGAATGAACTTACCATTTAACTAATAACTAAAACGGATCAAGATATCTCAGAATTAATTATAGCCTTTACACTGTCAAATTTTTTTATAACAGTATTGTCTGTCCTTTTTAGATGCTTCGATTATATTTGTGCATTTTCCTTGAGTTCAAGGTTTTCATTTGCCAACGATTCATTGTAAGCTGTGAGGGCTTTGATCCTTGCTTTAAGAATCAGGATATCTATATAGTACTGCCCAATCCAATGCAAGCAGACTTCGCAATGCACAGCTAGGGCGATTTGTGGAGGAAGCGTACAATTGGGTGCTAGAACATCACCGCTACCCATTATCGGCTTCTGACCGAGCTTAATACTAGTAAACTCCTTGTTATCTTTTAGACACGGTGGGAGATTATTGACATAATCGAATGGTTGATTAGGATCTGGTTTGAGACAACTTGGATCTTCCTTTGCAAGAAACCTTTGAATCTCTGAGTCTGAATCCTCATGGATCTTGATTGAATCGATCAAGCTCACATGAGGCTTGTATCAATTTCGCAGACTCCTTGAAATGAGTCGCCCAACCCTCTTATTACGAAACCCTAACATCTCTTGATTCCTTTTTTATTTTTTGCGAGGTTTTTTATTGTCGGTTTTTACAGTAGGGTTAGGGCAGACAAATGATTCATGCTTAGGAGTTTTAATAAACTCGACACTAACATCCTGTCACCCACATAATAACTGATCGGGTAATGCCCCTTCATGAGGATCTTTATCCAACAAAACTAGCTTGCCACTTGAGAAATCGAGAGGTTTTTCTATCATAGGATTATCCATCACAGAGGTTTCTAGAGGAATCCTTCAACGAAGCCATTTCTAACTAAGAACTCGTCCCAACCATCACCCATGGTTTTCAAATGATGAACCAACAATATTTTAATCAGACCATAGTGAAAGAGGCTAGAATCTAGGTTTTTCTTCTTGTATCTCTTCGAAATTTTATACAGACTCCTTAGCAAATAAAATGACATATTCAAACTGAAGCGTATAAAATGCATGAGCAATCACACATGGTAAAGGAAGACCAGGCCATAACGACCTTCACAAGTAATAAATTATTTTAAAATTGCTAACATTCCATGCCATATAACCTTGAGGAGGGAGACCAGAATACCTTTGTCACAGTAGTCAATCTTTCTGGAGGTGACGAAAAGACTCCATGGTACTTTGTCCAATTTCGAATTTTTGAACCACTTTTGACCAGTGAGAGGGAGCCATGTTTCTGTACTCAAAATATCTTCGGTGATCTCCAACTGAATATCACCCATCTTTTCTCTGTATCCATCAATTGTGAGGGAAACATCTTTGGCCACTTGCAGGTTATACCCCTGGAACTTCTTAATAAACACATCCCAACCTTGGCTTTTCAGATCCTCACTCGCATCATCATGAAGCAAAAAATCTTGAGGGCCATTCGACTCTACTCGGATGACAGGGGCCATTAAGGGTTCAAATAGATTATAACAAGGGAAACTCAAAGTAACTATGGGATTAGGAGGTAGAAATAAAAGGGGAAATTCTAAGATGAGACCATGGAAACAAAACTAGAAACACACCAACATGACCATAACATAAGCATAAGGGTTTTAGTCACAAAATTTGGGCGTTTCTGGTAACGAACGTTTTGAGTACAGACAATAACAAAGACCTTAGCTCGTAATGAGAGGCCTGTCAATTCAACCTGCCAGCCAAAACAACGTACAGGATATGGTTCTGGTGTGTTTAATTTCCATGACATGTAATGGATATACTTGATTTTCAAAGGTTGGGAATGGATACGTTTTTACAATCAAAATGCAAATCAATTTTTGGTATAATAGTTGGTTTATCAAAGGATCAAAATATATAATCTTATAGTCCAAAATAAAATCAACATGATTCTTTCATCGACATATGATAAGCTCAAAAAGAAAAATCATTCGAATAAGAGACATGAGGTAGATGTAAGCACATTGACCCTTTTAAAAACCAAGATTTAGATAGAGTAAAAATGCGAAATTAAGTTTTAATGCTTGATTCATGCTTTCAGTCACAAATCAAGCATGAAAACACAAGATATAAATAAAACAAGAATAATCAAACATCTTTTTCATAATCGAATAATCACCCTCAAACAGTAATATTTACAGGATGAGATGTAGGCAGCTACATGAGGTGTCATTTGTCATTCAAAATAGAAAAACATGTAGGGCTGCCAACACCTTCGTAGCCTATCTCTTTAGGGTCTTTACACAAGGTGACTGTGGAGGGGAAAGTCTTCACGGTACCTGAAATTGACGTTGGCCAAACTCACTCGGGATCCTTGGACGGTATACCCACAATTATGTGTGGGAGCTTGCACCAAGGCGTAAGTCCGTTAAGAAGTTCATCAATGTAACTTTTCCACCCACTCTATCTCAGCCCCTTCTTACATTTTTCCCGTGACATTGGATTTCATCACCAACTAGTGCATTCATTGTGAGAAGGTTTGTTTGCTTGCTTCCTATATTTTTAGCATGTGTTGTTCATTTTCCCTAGCAGACTCTAGATTGGATTTTTGTTTTAATGGCATCATTTATCGAAATGACCAATGAAGGAACCCCTGCTCCAGGGGAAACTTTTGTTTTTCCTTCTTATGGAAACATTGGTCCTCCTCACATCGCTACTTTGAGCCTTCCAGGTCTCACGATTGGATTTCCAGTGTGGTTGTTTTCCACTCAGGTAATCCCGAATGCAACTAGTGCTTCGGTTGTAAGAACTTCCCCCCAAGAGCATCAACCTCATGTTGATCCTTCACCTTCTTCACCAGTAAGATCTTCTTCGCCTTCTTCACTTGCAAGGTATTCTTCCATTTCATCTTCTTCACCGAGTGAAAGCTCTAAATCTAGTAACTTGGTGGATAAGAAGAAGAAGAAACTAAAGAAGAAGAAGAAGAAAAATAAACAAGGGTCCAAACTTCTAACCATTGTCGGACATGCTGGAAAGAAACCAATTATTGTTAATCATGCTGGGAGTGTTGATGATGCCAAAATCATCTAAACAACCCGTAAGCCCAAGTACCCTTGGAAGATTTGTAAGGGTATCCATCTTCTTAAGGATTTCCCTAGTCTATCCAAGGTTATATAAGCATGGTCCACACATTCTCTCCAACCTATGTTGTCAGCCTCTTAACAACATGTTGATGACCTCCCATCAACTAGTCAGGATCCCATTGGGAAGAAGAAAAGTAGAGTCAAGTTCCTATGTATTTTATGGAAAGGGAGTCATCAAACTCACCTTTTCCCTTGTATGGATGAAGCCTCAAAATTACTGGAAGAAATGACTGTTTCGTAGCCCCAACTTCCAGCTTCTTATCACAAGCTTACTCTTGACCCACCTATAGTTGATGGAATGATCGATCCAACCACTTCATTGGTCAGTCTATTTGATCATGTAGTCAATCTGGTCACGTCCTTAGTTGAACTAGTTGACAAAGTGGTTGATCCAATCCCATCCTCGGTCAATCCCACTCTCTTGCCAGAGAGTGAAACCCAAGTGACCGATCCATTTCCACCCGTCGCCCCATTCTCCCCTTGGAGAATGAAACCCAAGTGGTCAATCTGATCTCATCATCGATCGATCCTACTTTCCTTCTTGAGAGAAAACCCGATGCTACCCATGTTTTTCTCGTTGATACAGAATCTATCGTGAGAGGGGGCATTCCTCCTTCTCCCGTGGAACCTCCTCCAAGTAATGATGCCATCCTTTTTAATTGGGGTGTGCTAACTGGACCTCATCTTCCCTCTCACATTCATTTCTAGATTACAGTACAGGTTTGTGGTCGGGACATTCCTCAGACATTGATAGATGAAGGTGCATCCATTAGTATTTTGTCCTCTATTGCTTGGAAAGCTTTGGGTTGTCCTTAGCTTGCACTGGTTACGCAGAATCTGTTAGATTTTAACAGAAGAACTAGTCAACCTTTAGGGACCCTTCCTCAGTTTCCTGTCACTTTGGGCAAGAAAAATGTCTTTATTGACTTTATGGTAGTCCAATACCCCTTGGATTTCACTTTACTCCTTGGGCAGGATTATGTCTATGCCATGAAAGCTATTGTGTCCACTCTTTTTCATGTGATATATTTCCCTCATGATGGAATAATTGTGACTATTGATCAACTTTCATTCATCGGTCCTGACTGGATGACCTTCCTAAATGGTTATTATATGCAGATGATATCACTCCCACCACATGCTAATTATGTGGTGTTGTCTCCCATGACTTCAGCTCCTGATGATTTGGATCCAGTAGTTGACATAGTGATCTCTTCGATCGTGATTTTAGAGCCTGATATATTTACCCCTATCACAGCCCTCGACATGTGTTCCTTCCAAAGTTTGTTTCTTCCATCAAGTGAATATCTCTTGGAGCCCATGACCGAGTTTTGTCCCTTGACGTGGTGTCCTTCCAGAGCACTTTCCTCTTGGAAGCCATGATCAAGAAGAGAGTTTTGAGCATGGTTTTCTGATTTCAAGCTCATTAAAAAATGAAACTAGCTTTGAGCATGGTTTTTTGATTTCAAGCTCGTTAAAAAATGAAATCATCTTTAAGCATGGCTTTCTGATTTCAAGCTCATTAAAAAATGAAACCAGCCTTGTGCATGATTTTTTGATTTCAAGCTCGTTAAAAAATGAAACCAATTGTGAGGATAGTTTTGCATCTCTGTAGCAAACTCCTTAAAAAATGAAACAGAGGTTAAGAGCATAGTTCCCGTTTCTGTGTCAATCTCGTTAACAAATGAAACAGAGGTTTGGGGATTGGACCTAGATTCTCGAGCATAGTTCTTGTTCCTGTGTCAAGCTCATTAAAAAATGAAACAAATTGTTCCCCCTCTCTGTGTGAGTCAAGTCCTTCATCTAGTATTTGAAGCTCCATTTCATTCTCCTTTGCAATTGGATGAAACGAAGCTTGGGGGGAATTTGCTTCTAGCCTATGGACTTCATGCTGAAGTTAAAACCACTAGTTTCTTAAGCTAGGGGATAAGTACCAACCATCCCTGGTTAATATGTTGGGAAGTTCAAGCATAGTTTTCTATGGTTCAATCTTGTGTAAAAATGAAATCACCTACCTCAAGCATAGTTTCCTCTGGTTCAAGCTTCTGTAAAAATGAAACCAGGTCCAAGCATAGTTTTTTTTAATTTTAAGCTTGTGTGAAAAATAAAATTTATCCCAAGCATAGTTTTGTTTAGTTTTAATCTTGTGTAAAAATAAAATCTATCCCAAGAATAGTTTTGTTTTGTTTTAAATCTTGCGTAAAAATGAAAACAATCTCGAGCTTAGTCTTTGTTCTTTCTCATGCTCGTAGATACCTGAGAATGTAACTGAGTATAATTTTATCACTTTTTTAGACTCGTAAAGGTTATATGAAAAAGGAACCCCCTGGAGTTCCCTTTAATCTCTTTTCAGACTCTCTAAACATGAAAATATTGTCGAGCGATCTTGTTCATTTCACGCTCATTAAAGTATTAGAAAGCGCATCTGTTGAGCAATAATTTATCTCTTTTTCGGTCTCATCAGACTACTTTATGAAAAAGTACATTTTAGAGTTTTCTTTAAGTGTTTTTCAGACTCTCTAAACATGAAAAAAACCTGAGTTTTCTTTCTTTGGACTCATAAAACAAACATTGAAAGGCCCGTATGGGACCAAACCACTCCTTCCTAGGGTTCGTTAAACATACTCCGGAAGACTCATATGAATGATGAGCTTACATTACAAGCATATGTTATCCTACTCAATCTTTCTAAAAAATAAAGAGGTACTCGCCATAAATGGTGGGGAAAGTTTTTGGAAATAAATGTATCTAAACCTATATTCTATGGAAGAGTCACTTTTGAACATGACACCCTTTCACTCGCTTGGTGTCTAGGTTGGAAAATCCACTTGTCTCTTGTTCATACTCCTTTATAAGATTAAAAATTGGTCTGTGATACCTGTTGTTGAGTCAGTGTTTCCAAGATAGTTGTTGTGTCATCAATATGTTCAAAGATAATTTCAACCCGGAAAGCCTTCTATTGCATCGACCATTTCTGTAGTCCTTATGCCTTCTATTGTGTCGACCATCCCTGAGTTGGTCCTGAATCACATGTTACTTTGATCTACTTCAAATATTGTTACACGTTTCATGTCATCGATGGGGGATACATTAAGGCCCTCCTGTGACGAGTCTTTTCCTGTCGACTTCAACTCATTATCTAGGAATTAGACTTAGAAAGCAATTGGTACCTTGGAACTTGCATGCCTCAATGGCAGGTTTCCTCGCTTTTGACAATGGTTTTTCATTATTGACCCTTGATCGGGAGATTCTGCCGAGTGTTTGACTTCACCTCATTAATTCACATTCGTTGGATTGTACTAGAGTACCTTGGGAGTCATTGACATTAATGGTGATTTCCCTCACACTTGTTAATGATATTCATTAATGACCGATAATCAAGTGGTTTCTACCATGTTCGACTCCATCACATGCATTCACATGGTTAGATTCGTACTATATAATGGTGGAGATGAAGACCCTGAATCTTTTCTGACAGATTCAGGTTGCATTGGAGTATATTCAGTTTGTATTGTTGCATAGATCCACATTGTATGTCTCACGTCTATGTTCAAATTTGAGTCTTTAACACATAGATCCACAATGTATTTTTGGTGGCTATGTTCATATTTGAGTCATAATGGAATGGATCCATAGTGTATGTTTGGTGGCCATGACCTGTCTTACTTTACATGGATCTTCACATGTCGGCATTTATGCTTTGAGTCATTTGTATTCTGAGTATGGGAATGCCTACCTCAGTGATGATA
>JZKD02S1857334.1:223463-250842 GCA_000966675.3 Picea glauca | reverse complement strand
TTCCTTGTTCCCTACACACACTCGAAAAAGTATTTCAACTATCATTCTGTTCTAAATTCATACTTCGGGGGGCTCTCTGTTACACATTATTTTCGTCATCCCTATGACTGTTAATGATGTAAACCTATCTGTTGCCTTTAGAGGGGTCAGTGGCCTGAATTCTTGAAGAAAGAAGGGAGAAGAACTTTTAATGAGAGAAGAAGTTGTATTTTCCTTTGTAAAAACCCTATTAAAGAGGATTTTCGCAGGCTTCTCTATACACAGGGTGCGAAAAGCCTAATTTCCGCAGGCTGCACCATAACTAGGCTATAGAGTTTCCGCAGGTTTCTCTATAGTTAGGGTGTGATGGCCTTCGTACGTGGGAAAAATGAGCTTCTTATCGATGCTTCTAGAAGGAGAATCTTCTATGGTGAGGTGGCCTCCGAACGGTTTTGATCTTATTCACTTTCATGATTTAGTGGGATCATCCTAACCTCCTCACCTTATGCTCTTCAGCTTATAAAAGGAGAGGAGTTCTCATGGATAAAGTTAGTTGTTTTGGCTTGAGATTTGTTAGCTTGGTTAGAGTGGCTTTGAGCTTTGCTTTGTCAAGATAGATTGTGATTAGCTATCAGATCCATGGTCTCAGAATCCTTGGAGAAATAAGTGTGTGGGAAGCAAGGAACTATTGGAAGGAGCTTGACGACATCAAGGCATCTGGTTGTATCTTTATTCTACATTATTTAATACAGATATACTTTTCTTTCCTATATGAATGTTTTTTGTTCATATTGTATGATTCCTTGATCACATACATAGTTTCATATCAAATAGAATTTGTTATTCTTGTCTTCGTTGGCTTGTGCTTATTTGCAGATATTTCTCATAAACCTCATGACAAAGCTTGGATTGCATTGGCGAAGTCAAATATTCAATATTTAAAAGGTATTTTCTAGATCCATTTCTCATTTGATAATTGAAATCTAAGGAAAGAGTAGTGTACTATCTTGTTTTGTTCTAGTTTCGTAGTGAAGCTAGGGGGATTGATTTGTGTCCGCACTTAACAATTTTTCTGATAACATGAGTCCTTCCTTAAAGATGTCTATACACATGAGGAAGTTGTCATTAGGGTCTTCAATATTTATCATGGGTGCATGGGTTAGAAGGTATTTCAGTTCTTGAAATCTTCCTTCACATTCTGATGTCCAAGTGAATTTAACTCCCTTTTTCTTAAGGGTATTGATTGGACAACCAATCCTGGAAAATCCTTTTATGAACCTTCTATAGTATCCTGCTAATCTCATAAAGGACCTGATATCAGATACATCCTTTGGGGTAGGCCATTCTATGATATATCTTATCTTGTCAGGGTCTACTGCCACTCCTTCTTCAGAAATAACATGGCCTAAGTAATGGACTTTCTTCTGGAAAAAGTCACACTTGCTAAACTTAGCGTAGAGTTGATTCTCTCTTAGTACTTGAAGAACTAATCTAAGATGTTCTTCATGCTCCTCTTTTTTCTTGGAGTAAATTATGATATCATCAATGAAAACCAATACAAATCTGTCTAGGAATTTGTTGAGTACATTATTCATCAAGCACATAAAAGTGGCGGGGGCATTGATTAATCCAAATGGAACCACCACAAATTCATAATGACCATATCTTATCCTGAAATTTGTTTTGTGGATGTCTTCATCCTTGATTCAGACTTGATGGTATTCATACCTTAAGTCAATCTTTGAGAAAATGGAAGCATCCCTTAATTGGTTGAACAAGTCATCGATTCTTGGCAAGGGATACTTGTTCTTTATGGTTGTCTTGTTGATTTGTCTATAGTCTATGCACAGTCGGAGTGTGCCATCTTTATTTTTCACAAAAAATACAGGTGCTCACCATAGAGACACACTGGGTCGGATGTAACCTTTGTCCATCATCTCCTTTAGTTGTAGTTTGAGCTCAACTAGCTCGAGTGTATTCATCCTATAGGGTGTTCTAGACACTGGCACTGCTCCTGGTGCAAGTTATATGGAGAAGTCAATGTCTCTTCTCAGAGGTTGACCTAGTACCTCTTCTAGAAATACATCTTTATACTCTCTTAATATGGGGTGGTCCTATAGGTTTGGTTTGTCATCCTCAACAGATTCCAACACCTGTATTGCATATAAAGGACATCCTTTTCTACAATATTTTTTATTTGAAGGGCTGATATTCGTCTCACTGAGACATGCCTATGAATCCCTTGAAGTGCTATTTTCTCCCTTCTTCATTTTCACAATCCAAAGTTTTATGGTAACAGTCCAACTTGGTTTTATAAGTGGCTAACCAATCCATACCAACCAATAGGTCATAAGATCCTAGGGGAAGTATGTTAAGGGTCTCTTGGGTGGGAAATCCATCCATAATGAATTGGCAAGATGGTATGACCTCTGCTACTTTTCTTTTGGTTCCAGTGGCTAGTTGTACCAACCATGGCTTAACAAGTCTAACTGGTTTCAGTTTACACTTATCAACAGTCTAAGGGGCCACATAACTCAAATTAGAACCAGGGTCAATTAAAATAGAAAATAGATGGTTGGAAATCATACCTTCCATCTCCACCACTGAAGCTTGGTGGTCATCTTGTTTATTATCCAAGGCTGCATAAATACGTGGCATGCTCCTAGCCACATAATTGACTATGGTAGATTCTTGGATGTTGTAAACTCTCCTACTATTTTGTTGTCTGTGTGGACAATCCCTCAATAGATTTTCTTCTCCACAACCCCAACATTTCGAGGGTTCTTTCTTTGGGTTATCAGTTTTTCCTGGGGTTTCTCCAAAAGGTTTATTTCCACTCTAGGATGGGAAATTGTGATGGTACACACTTCTAGTAGGAAGGATCATCATAGAACCCTTCCTGTAGTTATTAAATATTTAGGATTTAAACCCCTTCTTCTTGAATCCAAAACTATTCTTCTTCTCCCAATCCTCGCAAGCTTATTTCTAATTCCTAAACTGTTCATAACAATACCTTGCCTTCTAGATATTGTCTTCTAAGGTCTTTGGCTCATCAAACTCAATCTTGTCCTGGTAGGACTGAGGTAACCCACTATTGAATCACTGCACTTTTACCTTTTCATCCTTTATGTAGGGTACATACCTTATCAACTCAAGGAATTTATTGATATATTCCTCTATGGTGAGTTGTCCCAGCCTGTGTTCATAGAAATCCTTAGTCTTCCCATCAAAGTATTTCTCTAACAAATACTTCTTCTTGAAGTATTTCTCAAACTGTTTCCATGATAAGTCCTTCTCATGGATTCCTTTCACATTCCTAAGGTCTTCCCACCAAATGGAATCCTTCCCATTCAGGTTGAAGATGGCTATTCGAGCCTTCAAGTTTTCAAAGTAGTCATGGACTCTGAAGTAATTCTTTAAACGAAGCATATAAGATTCGACCTCTTCCCCTTTCTTAATATCTCCATCGAAAGAGGGTGGTTTGGATTTCTCGAATTCTTCACTTTTGGAATGATTTTGCTTCTTTCCTTTCCTTTGAGAATGTGAGATAGTCTTGTTACTAGAACATCCCTTGGAGTTGCCAGTTTCCTCTTTAGAGGACTCCCCCAATGAGTGTCCCCTACCTCCAAGTTAAGACTTCCTTGAGGTACTCCTTCTAGTGTGGCCACTTATGGGACCACGTTTTCATATCTCATGTGGACTTTGACTTCTCTTCGTATGTCATTGGTACAAATGATTGGTTGCAGGTCCATGCTAAAGATGCCTCTGTATATCAGATAAGATTTGCAGCATTTCATTTTTTTTTCTTGCTCCTTTATCAATCTCTCATTGTCGGCCTTGCAACTCTATAATTTGGCCATGAGGCTTCTTACAATTTCAGCCAAATCCAAAGGGGTTTCCACCACCCTCCTTTGATTGGATTCTTCATCTCTATTATGGGAACCATCCCCAACTTCATGGCATGTCACCATTCCCCACTTCATGGGACGTCACCATCCCCCACTTCATGGCATGTTACCATCCTTTATACTTGTAGTTTTTTCCATGATTTACTGACTGCTTGAGTGTTGAAAAAACACTTACTGTTAGCCAATTAGTCTATTAGTGTATGAGCACATAGAATTCATATTTCTTAAATACACACAGACATAGTAGAAAGTTTCATTCTTTTCTTCAGTAAAAGTTTAACCATACTTTTTAGGAAAGAGGTAAGATAGGATGTCACCCTTACGATTCCTTTAAATATGGTTTTTACGCAACTCATCCATGAGCCCAAGAAGGCTAAGTGTTGTAACCATGATTTGATACCAATTTGTAACACACCTGACCCCTAAGTATCTTTCCTAGGGATGAGGCATCAATATTTCTCTCTCCTTAACATCTCAAATTCTCTGACCGAGGTATTTATCCTCTTCCACTTACCCGTAGTGTTCTAAATGACTTCTACCAAGCTCCAATCCAAGCTTTGGGTTGCAAGTTATGGATTCCCAATGTTCTTCAGGCATTCATTGGTTGAGGTCCACATGGAGTTCATGTGAATCCACCTCACACATATGGTCTCCAAGTTCCTTCACCCACGGTGGAATTCCATCCACCGTATGCTCCCACAACTGGACTCACTCTTCATCTAACATGCAGGCCAATAGGAAATTCAATACTTCAGTGTTGAATGCCTCCTCACTGTCCACTCATGAGACGCTCTGAGGTTTCAAACTCTCGAAGCTCCATAAGCTTTGCACATAGTTTTGACCTTCGGGATTTTTGGGTCTCTCTATAATGCTACACCCCAAATCTTCCGGAGTCCCGAAGTCTGGGATTCCTGGAGTTCCAGTCACTTCACCAACCACTTTGGCTAGGCGGGCATGTACCAAGAATTGAGACATAGGAGGGGTCAGGATGAAACATTTTGCATTCCAATGGGTCTATTGGGTATGTGATACGTATGAATCTGGGTGACACATGGCATGCCAAACTGGGGTCCACATCACCCTAGGTGATGTCACTACACCATGTCACTCCATACTGACACCCTTCTAACATCCTTCATATCTCACGGTCGAGATTCAGCCACGTAGATCCATAGATCTATGACTCTCCTTCACTTTGTAACTTTGGCATTTGGGGAGTTTGATGCTATGACATCTCCATTCTCCTGAAGTGGAGCTTCGAAGCTAGAAGGAATTATCTCCCTTAGGCTCAGATCTCATCCACTCATCTTTCAAATGAAAGTATCTTCCCTTTCAAGGCTTAAATCTCACTATCCTTCCTGAGCTTCATCATGAAATTGCTAAGGACTTGGGCAGGATATCTTGGTCGCACAACAAGGAGTCTAAAGGGGATGTCCTCTTCAGACAGACAGGGCCAGACTAACGCAATGCTTTCTATCCCAACCCTCCTATAGGTTTACATCCCAAGGTGTCTCGAAGGTTAATTTGGGGCATATAAATGATCATTCAGAAGCACAAGTCCACAAGAAAATAAGTGCATATACATAACTTGATCATTCTATATAGAAACCATTTATAGATAGATAAATACATGCATTCATTCACCATTTCAATACACAAAGTATGGAAAAACTTATCAGAAACAAGGAACATGATGTGACTATTGAAAGGGGTGCTCATTTCCACCCAACCATAGGATCAGTAACTCCTAACAGATTTACCACTGGCTCCCCTATGCTAGACCACGATGCTCTGAGAGAGAATTATGTCTTCCATCTTAGCAATAGTCAGGGATGAACGTTACTCTCCTCCTCCCATAGGATCTTGGCAACAGGTTTCTCAATAACAAGCAAGGAGGCCTGCCTGAGTACCTCATCAATTGCTCATCACCCTCCTTTACCAGCTTGTATCATAAACCTGCTAGCCACATCCTGCAACCATAACACGTTCATCTTTCAGTTCTTCCTCGAACTTGAGATCTTCATCTCTCTTCTTTGCTTCTCTTTGAGGGCCTCCCTCTTCCCACCACCATGCCTTCCTTTCTTTCCTTCCTCAGCAAGATTGCATGTGGCCCAAATTCCTAGTCCATGGTCAGATTTGAAAGCCTTACAGATGGGCGCTCTGCCCCATCCCCTCATTAACTCTTGAGGAGGCATTCCCACCTACCGGCCTGACTATAATTCATTCCTGGGTCAGAGGATGATTATGATCTTGAGCAATTAAATCCATAAAAGTATTGGTTTGGTGGGGTTTATCTCAACCATTCATGGTCCCCCTCACCATATCTTTCATAGAATCCATGGTCTCTTTTGGAAAACCCTTGCTTTCAGAAGTCATGCAACACTTATCCATTTCTATTAATAACATAAATTACATTCCTTGGCCTTTTATACAAAGGTTCATCAAATAAAACGTTCATACATATCGAGTTTGCCATAGTATCTTGGCCAATATAGTTATATTTACAAACTGGGTAAAACATGGGTGTTACACTGATATTACAAGATAAGAGCTTCATGGGGAATCTCTAGGAAGGGATTTTACCGCTCTAAGAACCCCATAAATTAAGCTTTGTTTTCCTTGATTGATATCCTTGGCCTCTCGTTCTTGGGAATACTTTAGCATTTCCTTCCCACCCTGGGGCGTCTTGGTTCCTTTGAAGTGTCTATAAATAGACCCCTAGATATCATAGAGTCATTTGAGGATGTTATAGGCCTTAAGAGGTAGTGTCCCCCCTAGTTCTTAAGGTGTTGGGGCCTTGGGTGGAGTATTCTCTCGAAAGAGTAACCCCTCCCATCACATAAGAGTCTGAGTCTTGAGATAGGTTAACCACACATTTTTCCTTATCACCCAATCCTAATCCTAAGCCTCGAGGCCCAAGGGGATTTAGATTACTTGACTTTGGATTATCATCTCAAACGGGACTCAAATCACCCCCCCAATCTCGAAGGAATAAAGGAATTAAATACTATAGAATGAGAGAAATGGAAATGAGACTTACCTGATTCTCATGCCATCTAATACCACAAGAGGTCCATCTTCTGTAATTGGAAGCCTGAGAGCTCAAGTGAGCACAACACATCTAGAGGGTACACCAAAGCATCATTGCAAGTTCAAGAATCTAGGAACAAAGGAATAGAAATATCTCCTACCACTAATCCCTTCTCATACTCCTCTACCATTTCATCCTGCTATGAGATTTCCACTGGCCTCTCCTCTTGTCCCTAATCCAAACCATGTTCCTTTGATCGATGAGTAGACCACTCAGACTCATCCTCCAAACCTCATCGACAAAATTCTCCAAATTCTCTCCCTAACCCATGTTTCTTTTTGAAGGACAAATCACAGTCCTTAAGAACATGACCATAACTATGACACCTCACACAATGAAAGGGAAAGTTCACACAGTCCAACGTTTGAGTGTGGGTCCTCTTTTCGTCCACTAGATCCATCGACTCAAAAATACCTTGACTCACATCGATATCCACTAAAATATTATCATCTAACCTATCTAAACAAGATTTATAACTATTGTCAACAAGAATAAACTTACTAAGTGTGTCTCGAATGGATTTCAAGGAGCGGTCCAACCAGAGTTCCACTGGGAGGCTCAACAATTTTGCCCACACTAGAGTGGCCTCATTGAATTCATCCTAGGTGATGAAGCAAGGGTGAGAAGGTTTTAAATATAGGTAGGCCTTGTCTAAAAACTAGCTACCTTTCAACAACTTAAGTGCATCCTCTTTTGTCTTGAAGATAAACCATATCCTTCCTTTTGCCAATAGATGAAAAGCAAACCCATAACCTACTTGAGGTGCCCACTCCACCGAACTAGTAATTTAAGACACCCATCGAGATCTTTTGGCCTAAAACTTTCCCCGCTAGGATCTAGCCAAGCAAAATCTCGATATAGTTGATGTTGAGATCATTTCCTACAACTAAAGAAATTCCCCCTCCATGGGATCTGATCACCCACCTCCTCCTTTTCCTTCACAATTCACCACTATAGGTTCTCTTTCCACCCTGAAACTCTCCAACATGGACCTTGGAGTCCATAAACCCTAACCTTTTCTCTTCCATCTTTGACACAATGAAACAGTTTGTGAATTTGAAATTTCAAACGAGGTAAGGCTATTCATTTTCTGATCTAGGCTACTAACTTCTCTAACTGCCAAGGTGTTGGGATAATTAAGACTACCAATACATCGTTCCTTTGTGTCCACTAGTTGGAAATTTGGGGATTCGAATGTATGAAATCCACTGATATCCTCATGTACCCACCCTGGAAGGTGTGACAAGGAGTTCACTTGAAATTATACCACCAAAGCCAATGAAGGAGAGGTTGTACCGACTACAAGAAACTGGAACCCTAATGATTCAAAAATCCTTAGATTTTAAGTTAATCCATAAACACACACTAACATCCAACCTGCTTAAAAAATTATGATCTTTATAACTATTTTCAAACTAACATGTGAATCCCCTTACTTATCCAAAATCTTGTTAACTGATAAATAACTTGCAGAAATAAACATGTTGAAAATTGGGAGAAATAGAAATATCAAATAACAAGGAACATTACAAAAGTTGATAACGAAGTTCACCCATCTTGGGCTACGTCTCTGGGTCCGGTTCCAAATGAGAGGCTGTTCTATTAATTCTCAAAATTCTTAGTACAACAATGACTCAAATTATGTTTCTACTTTCTTTTTTGTTGCACAAAATCAGTTGTGACAATCATAATCAACTCTGCCTCAGAACACTAAAACTTTTGACTATAAAACTCTATATCTCCCAAAAAAATGCCCAATGGCACTAATACAACATAAGAAAATCAACTCTCTCTAATTTTTTGGAAACCTAGACATGTTTTGGTACAATGGAAAATCTTATGGTTTATACAACGGTGGTCAGGGGGTCGAACCCCACCCGAACCGCTATATTGTCATATGGAAATTAATTAAAAAATAAATAAAAATACCTCAGTAGGATTTTACAAAGGTTCCCTTTGGTGCAACGGTCAGAGTATTGGTTTTTAATGTGGAAAATCTAGGTGGAGGTCGCGAGGTCGAACTTGTGGACCTTCCACCCCCCCCCCTGCTTTGGCATATTTACAACAATAAAATTTAAATATAAGATCTCGGGCTAACCATAACAAGACTCATTGATGGCCCAGTGTTTAAGTCGTTCGGTCATTAAGCCATATGTTCCGGGCTCGAATCCCTTCGAGCCCAACTAATTTTGATTCCCTTAAGCCACATTGGCAAATTAGAGGGTGCCATGTGGTAGCCTCTGATTGGGCCACATCAGCACCACATATCATACACAATCACTTGCCCTGTTAGCATACGATGTCACCATCGTACCTGCCATGCCAACACCGTACCTTCCATGTGTCGTCTGTATTGCCACATGTCACTTATCGTAGTTCCATGTGTCATCCTTCTAGTGATGCCATGTGGAATCCTTACATTTCCACATGTCATGCTCCTAGTGATGCCACGTGGCATCTATATTTTTTCCTTTTTTCCAAAAATTTAGAAGGTCGTATCCTTCTCATATGACATTCGTTTGAGCCCATTCAAATTGCATTGGAATCTCACATCGATCTCTACACTATGGAGTCATTTTCATCAGCATTTGAGATTGTCAATTTTTTTTAGCGTTCTCGGATCCACTTGGATCATTCCTCCCCACTGTAATTCTTTTGGACCACCAAAAGTCTATATTACTCAACAACTAAGTGAATATAAATCTCCATCACTTTCCTGATATCTACCCACCTTTCTTTGCTTATATGTACCCCTTTAATACCAACTCAAAGATACTCCACATCACCCCATCGTAAAGTCCTAATTCTTTTGTCAAGGATAACATGTTTATGCAACTCATCTAATTACTTAGGAGAAAAATCATCAACTGTCGGAACCTAAAAAACTTCATCTTTATACATAAACATAGGAGGCTCTTAAAGTTTCAAATTATCAACATTCAACATTGAATACATTTCTATATAAGATGAAAAATCTAAACGGAAAGCGTTAGTACTATTCTTCTCCAAGATATCAAATGGACCATACCTTATTGGTTTGAGATTTTTACCTTCACCCTTCATTATGTCTTTACTGATATGTAACCAAACCTGATCACCAACTTGGAACTAATGATCAACCTGATGCTTCTCATGATTCATCTTGTACTTAGATTGGCTCTTATCCAATTGTTCCTATACTACCTAATTTACCCGTTGGATCCTTTGAATGAACCTCTTATCTTTGTCAAAATTATCTTGTCCATCTACTTCACTTGTTTCCTCGAAATAAAAATCCATAGGTGATTTAGGAAAGTATCTCAAACATGTCTCAAAATGAGTTCTCTAAGTAGAAGAATGCATGGCACAATTATAGGCATGTTGTACATAGTGCAACTGTTCATCCCGCAACTTAAGATGTTTACTGTAGTACCCTCGAAGAAAATGTACCATTGTCTTATTCACCACCTTTGTCTGTCCATATTGTTGGAGTCACTTCACACATACCTAGGATTTATTTTTCCTAAGGTTTTCCCTATGTTTATTAGTCATTATCTAGTCTCCTAAAGTTTAGGAAGAATATTCCTCTAAGAGAATATTCTCTTCAGTTTGATCAGTTGAGTGGAGTCTATATGCTACATTGGGATTATCACCATGCATCATTGGGATCATCACAAGCTAATGATAATTGTCTTGGGATCATCACTGGACTAGCGCATTACTCATGATTCCCCAATCTCCTCCTCATTTCACTCTGTTTCAGTCAGTTAACTAAAGACTGGTAGACTAGTTAACTTAGAATAGGAGGCAGTTCACTCCCGTAACTGCCTAAGAGACTATACTAGGTGGAAGTTTACTCCCGTAACTACTGGTGTGTCTCCAGATGACTCTAGACCACCACTATGGCACATTAGTTACTCATGTATCCTATATCTATTGCAAATTATTCACTCTTTGAGTGTGGAATACGATTAATGAGAATTATTCCATTCTTTCTCTCTTGCTTCTTCTTTCTCAATTTCTCTCTGCAAATGTGTGTGGTATTTTCTACCTAGATATATTTTATGTAGGTTCAACACATTTACATGGTATCAGAGCCGACAGATTGCTAAGAAAAATCTACACCAAATTATTTTTGCAGGTACTGAAGATTGAAGAACACATAAAGATGGAATCTATGTTTTACTCACCAACAATACTTCTCACGCCTCATAAATATTTGGAGCGGAAGCCAAAATTTTTTCTTCTGCTTAGATGCAAAGGCTTGTACCAAATAATTATGGCAATGGAAGTAGAGCCTGATTCCACTAATGAGAAAAACGATTTTCTCAATAGACAAGATATGTCCATAGGATGTATCCTAGGGTTTATTTCTCCTGAAATTATCCATCAAGTATATGATGACTCAGAAGAATCAACTCCAATTGAATTATGGACCATATTGGAGGTTCTATTCTGGAATAAATAATATTGTGAAGATTTCATGCAGGAGGTTGAACATATAGATCCAGAAGAGAAGCCATCAGAAGATCAAACCTCTTATTATTAAGAGTCTTCTACAAAAGTATTTGCAAAGAATTGTATTCCATTAATTGAAGATGATGTCTACTAAATTTCATATTTGTTTTCTGAATTTCATGTTGAAGATATATGACTTGCATCTCAGGGTTCACATGCATACACTTTTCCATGCAGAATGCATGCATCTCAGGAGACAAAAAGGGAGCCGCACACATTAGACTCAATTCTGATATATTCTGAGAAAAATTTGCAGAATCAAATTGGATATTTGAACTCCTCTTGGGAAAATATCCAATTTCAAAAAACAAAATCATCTGAAACGAAGTTCGGGAAGTGAAATTATGATCATTTTAAAATCAACAAAATTTCAACGTTTTTCTGGAAACAACTGCACAATTTTCAAAATTTCATCCAAAATTTATTTGGATCTTATTCATTACAATAAGAGAAAGGGGATATGTGTGGACATACCAATTATGCATCTACTTCATCATATCTGTGCAGACATCTACATATTCAACAAAATCTTCAACAAGCACAAACTTGCACAATTGTGAGGTCTTCTTGGAGTGAAGGACAAGGTTGCTTAGCAACTGCTTTTTGTTCCTTCTCATTATTTTTATGCATTTTAATTTGAGGGGGGAGGGGGGGTTTCCCATAAGGTTTTCCCTCTTTCCTCATTTATTTCAATGTATATTTTGTATTTGGGTACCTAACATGGCCTCATTATCGGGACCCATTCTTTATTTTCACCATAGTGATGTTTAGGGGGGGTGTTGGAGTTACTTCACACACACCTATGATTTATTCTTACTAAGGTTTTCCCTATGTTAATTAGTCATTATCCAGTCTCCTAAAGTTTAGGGAGAATATTCCTCTAAGAGAATATTCTCTTTAGTTTTCACTTTAGTTTGATAAGTTGAGTGGAGTCTAGATGCTACATTGGGATTATCACCATGAAACATTGGGATCATCACCAGACTAGCACATTACTCATGATTCCCTAATATCCTCCTCACTTCACTCTATTTCAGTTAGTTAACTGAAGATTGATAGACTAGTTAACTCAGACTAGGTGGTAGTTCACTCCCGTAACTGCCTAAGAGACTAGACTAGGTGGAAGTTTACTCCCATAACTACTAGTGTGTGTACAGATGACTCCAGACCACCACTATGGTGCATTATTTAATCATGTATCCTATATCTATTGTAAATTATTCACTCTTTGAGTGTGGAATACGGTTAATGAGAATTCTTCCATTCTTTCTCTCTTGCTTCTTCTTTCTCAATTTCTCTCTACAAATGTGTGTGCTATTTTCTAGCTAGATCTATTCTGTGCAGGTTCAACGCATTTACACATATGTCTATGGATGAAAATTATTGCTCTTATTTAACTTATTTTCCATCAACTCCCACAAACTAGACCAAAACTTCCACAAGAACTGAGATTATCGATCAAATACAATAGATGTAGGCATCCCAAAATGAACCCAAACATTATTAAAGAACAATTGTGTTGATTGTTAAGCCGTGAACTTCTTCTTAAAGGAATTAATATACACATCTTATTGAACCTATCGACTATGACATACAAGTGATCATGACCTATTATAGAAATCACCAAACCCCCCACAAAATCCATGGACACACTTTCCCATGGTTGAGAAGGTACTAGAAGTGGTGTATATAACCCCAACTTTCTATTTCTAGGCTTACTTGTGGCACCCAAAACACACCCTTTTACATACTTGTAAAATATTCATTCATTTGAGGCCAATAACAATATATTTGCAACTGTGCTATTGTCTTTCCTACCCTGAAGTGACTACAAATGAGAGATGTATGGGATTCCCCGATTACATTTTCTCTTTCATCCCTAGGTATACAAAGTTTTCCAAGATGATACAATAAATTATGATGCACATGATAATCCAATTATTCATTTTGATTTCCATGAATTAGAGCTTCATACACATATTTAAAGTCATCATCTCTAGCATATTGTTCAACAAAACTTTCATGAGCTAAAGAATTATGCTTTAATATTGTAGATGCATTGACTATTGGTATTGATAACATGTCTACAACCTTGTTAAAAATTCCCTTCTTATAATTGATTACCAAGTGAAATTGTTGTAAGAAACCCATCCATATAAAGTGTCGTGATTGTTGTAAATTGGTTTGTAATTGAAAATATTGTAATAGTTGATGATTTGTGTGAATTATTGTTTCCTTCCCCATTAAGTAATGCTTCCAATTTTTAACACTTTGTACCAAAGCATATAGTTCCTTATCATATGTTGGATAGTTAATTATTGCTTGAGTAAATTTTTTAGAATGGTAAAAAATTTGTTTACCTTGTTGCATCAATAATGTTCCCATGGCATATCCATTAGCATCAGTTTCTATTTCAAATGGCGTGATACTTATTTTATCTTTCAATGTCTCGAAGGCTCTTTGCTACTTTCCTCTCCACTGAAAGACCCATTTCACACTTTTTAATGCGTTCAAAGGAGGAGTATGTGAGATATATTCATCTCCAATTATAACAACGTTTAAATTAGATGAAATTTTTTGAGCTTATTTATCTTTTTCAGATTTTGATTGCAAGGCATGAATTGACTTATTTTTCTATTGAGTTATTTTGGTTAATTCAAGGAGAGAAATAATAGTTCTTAGTTTTTTCATATATTCTACAAGATTATACTCTAGAACATATGAAAAATAATATGGTTTATTTTGAGAATAAATCACCTTGTTTGAAGGACCGACTTCTTGGAAGGAGAGGGAGTAACTATTTATTTAGGAGTGGAGGGAATACCTTTACTTCTGGTTTGGGAAATACAAATTTCTTCAGATCTTTCCTCTTCATCATCACCATGAATTATTCCACAAGTACCATCCCATAGGAGATTGATTGATGACTCAATATTTTGATCTTCTCTTTCCTCATCCTCACTTGTTTGTCCTCGTTCATCTCCTTCCATTGCTACAAAGATTTTAAACATGTTAATAAATGATGGAAAATTTCTTTCCGAATGATTAGTTTCATTTGCATGACAATAGTGATCTTGAGAAAATTCTTCAATGTGTATTTCTTCAGGGGGAGTGTTTGAATTATAAGGATGTGGAGGATTTCTCCCGAAAGGAGGTTTCCAAGGTCTCTTATATGATGAAATTTCACTTCAATTTTTTTTATATCTACAATATCATTAGTCAAATTTTGAATCATTCTTTGAAGACCATCCACATCAATTGTTTCTTTGTATTTATTCTCGTCTGATGTTTTAATTATGTTTTATCTATTAGCCAATGAAAAAGTTTTTTCTTCTTCAGATGGGGATTTATTGGCGATATTCATCATTTATTTCTCTACATCTAGTGTTTCTTCAAATGTTTATGCTAAAGTAGTATTATTGGCTATTTTAACAAAAATAACAATGGAATATGGTAAGGTTGTAGTATAAAATTAAATAATTACATTGTCTACAAGCCTAGAGTCTTTTGGGATTTTATTCATTGGTTTCAAGAATATTTGATTGAAATCTTAAATTTTTTCCTTAGTATCCGTTTTGATTCTTGATAATTATAAAACTAAAGCAGTCGAGGTTTTGTCCTCACCAAACTTTTTCATGAAAGTAGTTTCAAAGTCATTCCAGCTTGTGATCGTTCCTTGTGGCAATGCAAAATACCACATGGAAGATTTTCCTTTGAATGTGTATGGGAAAAACCAACATACAACATCTTCATGTTGCATGCCTTTTTGGTTAACTACTAGAATAAATTTACTTATGTGATATTCTAGAGATTCCCTATTATCAAGACCAAATTTGGGAGGGAATTTCTTATGGTTTTTTGGAAGATCATGAATGTCATTGGGAATTGCAACAACTCCTAGAGTAAGCCAAGGTCTCCTCGGTAGTCCAACCAATCTTCTCCTTGAGGGATGTATTGGACTTATCAGAGAGGTTTTTCTAGGACTTCTTAGGGGTTTGTCTAGGACTTCTTGGTGGAGAGGGTGGTTGGGGACCAACATGAGTGTCAGATTGACCATGTGGAGGAGATGGGGATTACCTGAACCAAGTTGTGTTGGTAAATTGATCAGATAATCATCAGGATATTCAAATCCCCCTAACATATTTGAAAATTGAGCCAAAGGATTAGGTCCAGAGATAAAAGTTTATTCATTATCCTTGTCTTTCCTTGACTGTCTAGTTCTTTTAGGAATTGTAAATTCGATAGGGGGTTGACCAATTTCTTTGCTATGTGCTCTAGTTAAAACCCTAGATAACTAAAGTTGTGGATTAATTATATTGATTTCCTCATAGATGAAAGAATCAATAGGATCAGTTGAAGATGATGAAACAAGGTTATATTGATATTCTACCTCCTATGGAATTTTGATAGTTTCAGGTGAGTTAGATATCGAACCTTGTTTAAGAGATGAAGACCCACCAGTATATTTTGGAATCTTATTAGGAGGTGACTTGGTATGAGATGAATGCAATGGTTTATCACCACGAGATAACTTACATACCATGCATGCCACTCAAACCTCCTTATAGCACCAATTGTTGACAAGAGAGAAAATTCTCTCCTACAACAGGGGACAACCACCCGATCACAAGCCCCAATTAGGTTAGTTTTCGTTAACCAATTTCGTGGGCTCAGTTTTCCACTCAAATAGTTTTCTCTTTCAAAAAGATACTTTATTTCTTTTTAGGATTAAATCAATCTTAGCCTATGTTTATAAAAGAAAGTAATATTAATGCACTATTCTTATCTTAAAAATGAGAGCAAAACTAAAAGTGTGTAGATAAAGAAGATATATTCTCAAGAATTAGAAAGAATTCATCATCTTAAGAATATTTTAAATACACTAATGATTTATACTAAGAATATAGATCAATCATTATATCTACACTTCAATGATAACCATAGAGATAATCATAAATTTTGGAACAAATAGAACTATGAGACAAAAGTCTAATGAACTATGTTCCCAAACTATATCATTTCATTAACAACCTGGAAGAAATTGATTGGCTGAAATGAAAATCTCTATTGGCTAACATGAAACATGTATATCAAGCATAAGAAAAGAAATGAATCATAATTCTTCAAGAAATAATTCTGAAGGATTCATTATTTAAAATAAGTTCAACATTTTCCTCAAATCATAAAAATAATCATTGATAGAAATGAATATTCTTCTGTTTGATATTTAGTTAATTAACAATATGTAATGTTCAAAAAGAAATTGTATGATAACTGAAATGAATGAAGACTGATTAGGATTTAACAAAAATGCAAATGTTAACAACTATATTTCATTCTAAGACAAAATGTTAACAAACTTGATCTTTTAGAAATTAGATTAAACTTTGATAAAAGTAATAAATTCAATCCGAGTTTGTTGAAAAATCCAAAAGAAATTGGATACAGGACAAGATTTTTTGAATAAAAATACCAAATCCACTTTCATAAACTGGTCCCTTGTCCAGAAAGAACTCAGAAGTATCATGCAAGAGAAATCTTCCCTCTAGATATTCAAAATTCCTCCCTTTGGTCTTTGCATTCTTGAGTATTTATAATACTTGAATGTATTAACTAACTAACCTAGGATTATTCCATTCATTTATTACAAAATATATTCTTGTTTGATATCCTTGATTTGAACCTTGAGCTAAATCTTCTAACATAATCTTTAAAGATGTTATATTCTTGTTTTTGCTAATACAAAATTTCCACGCTAACACCTGGGTTGATTTGCACGTTGACCAAGGGTTTTTGGATTGAATGGTGAGAAACATGCCATCCTATGGAAACAAGGGTGAGGACCCATGTGTCTAATTCCTTCACAACTAACTGCATATGTGACAACAAACAAGTGATTACAAAAATCCAGTTTTTCTGGTAAAAACAAATAACATAACCAATTTTTAATTGCTAAATTTAGGAAATCAAAATGAAACAATTATTACCTTATGATATTTAAACATCATTTATATGATAGATCTCTGGCTAGAATGGAGGTATGTGTGCCACAAAAAAAATGAATAGGTCTTGAGAAAAAAGTGAATTTGGGCATAGGTATAACCATGTGGTGGAATCACTTAAAAAAATTGTTAATTACCTTATTTGATTTCAATATTTTGGCTTGGTATTAGACCTATTTTTCCTCATTTTTCTTCTTGGTATATGCATGAGGACTTTTACTTGTAGGTTTTGATTCCGCAACCTCAATTTATTCTTTTGTTTGAACCACTTATACAATTTTTTTTCCAACAAGGAGTTCTCCTTCTTTAACTGCTCATTTTCTGTTAAACTTTTGGTATGCTCATTTAACCATAGACAATGTTGCATCATGTTCAACCAACCATAGGCACAAGGCCACCCCCGAGCACCCTAAAATTTACTTAGAATAATTCCAGAAAGAATACTCCAATACCAACATATAAACCCTAGCTGTTAACTGCAACAACAACTCAAGACAAGTAGAGTGCCCCTTCTCCAAGGGTAGCACACAAGAGAGAGTCTACATATCCATGGAACAAGTACAATACACAACTGCAACTGAACTACTGCCTCAAACTTGCACCATACTTAGAAATAATATCACCAAAAGGATCACCAAGAATGTGACCAAGAGAATCACCAAGATTATCACTTGATAGCGCTAGAGAGAGACCAAGACCAAGAGATGACGATATGCCCTTATTCATCCTTCCAGCTGTAGTTGCAGCTGCAACTGCAACTCTCCACAAGACTTGCACACTAACTAGGTATCCAAATGAGCTAAAACGTCCTCTATTTATATTAATCTTTCAATTGACTTTTCTAGCTAGGTGGACCTAACTTTTTGGTAATGATATTTTATGTTTATATTTTTCCTGTGGAGATGACTTGTCTTTCTAGAAGATAATATTCCAATATTTTTTTGTACTAGCATAATCGACAATGGGTGGTTCTCATACTCGTGTGATACAGGGTCGATTCTCGTCTGCTACCTCTATAAACTCCAAGTGCGTCCACACAGCTTGCAAGCATGGGGCACAAGTAAATTAGGGTGAGAAACGAACTTGAGACCTCCTTTACATATTTCCTTAAATTTACACGACACTTGCTAGTCAGTCTACACCCCTGCAAGTTGGAGATAATATTCTAATATTATTTATTCTGATAGTTTGAATTTTTTTCTAGGGTTTCCTTACATCTGTTTAATGGTTCACTTTCTTCTAGAATATTCTTTTCTAAGTCAAAGGTTACACGTGGAGGCTAATACCTCTCGCAGGTACCAAAACATAAACACTCCCTCTTAGCTAGGGAGGTATTAACTAAGATGTTATTCATGTAGTGGTCTCAAACACATCCATCCATCTCACATCGCATGGGAAATAATCACATGGTCCTTTAGACCATTATACATGTAGCATCACCATATCCACATAGGATATCCATAGTGCAACATGAATTCACCCCATGCATCCAAAGTTTGTGAGTAGCTCGCAATATCTGCAACATGTCCCTAGGACATCCACTACCCCGCAATGCATCAATACCTGATCATGTGCACCCTCGGTCTCAGTGCCAACCCTTTTTCATGTTGGATGAGTTCCACCTGTCTCAGTTCCAGCCCTTTTTGATGTTGGATGAGTTCTACCTGTCTCAGTTCCAACCCTTTTTCATGTTGGATGAGAACAATTCTGTGCTAACCCTTTTCCATTGTGGATGAGTTCTACCTGTCTCAGTGCAAGCCTTTTTTCATGTTGGATGAGAAGACTCAGGGCCAACCCTTTTTCATGTTGGATGAGTTCCACCTGTCTTAGTGGAAACCCTTTTTCATGCTGAATGAGAATACTCCCTATGAAGAGGGACCACACCAAGCTTGTCCTTGAAGTACTCAAACTCCATCGTCGATAGCAGCTTGGAAAACATGTTTGCAACCTGATCCTCTGTAGTCACAAAATTGGAGCCTCACTACTCCCTTTTGCACCATATCCATGATATATTAATATTTGATCTCGATATGCTTCGACCTATCATAGACCACATGGTTCTCTGATGACTTCATGCAACTCTAGTTGTCATAAAAGATACAGGTCGCCTCCAACTCGAGATCAAGAAATCTTGTAATCAACTTTCGAATCCACACTGTTTCGCCATAAGATGAACATTCTGCCACATATTCTTGGTAAAACCCAAGCTCATATGGAAATTGTTTGATCTGGCATATCATGCCATGCATGCTTGGATAGGCTCGTACAAAACCTTCTTCAATTTGCGGACATGAGAATCCTTCTTATGTATCTTATGGCTACTCTATCTATACTTCTTTTGTCTTCTGGAGAAAGTGTCTCATCATAGTCTTCTCCCTCTTGTTGGGAGAATACTCTAGATACAAATCATACTTTGTACATCTCTATGCTACCATCAATAGCATGTTTGATCTTGTAGATCAATTTTGAAGTCAACGTTGACTTCCCTTCTGGTCTCAAGGAAAAAGATCCATATTCTAGT
Source organism: Picea glauca (assembly GCA_000966675.3). NCBI lineage: Eukaryota > Viridiplantae > Streptophyta > Pinopsida > Pinales > Pinaceae > Picea > Picea glauca. The sequence goes on along the minus strand of JZKD02S1857334.1, from coordinate 230,844 downwards.
CCTTTTGACTGGCTTCCTCCTTTGTCACTGAAACTAGGGAATCTTCTCAGGAGGTATCATATCTCCTCGTAGCCTATGAAGCTTCAATATAGCCTCTTCAACTCATGGCACATGTTTGTCAGGTCTCTCTCTCCCATCTAAATCTGAGGAGGAATACTTTCTGAATGAAATTCTTTGTTGAGATCCAAATCACTCCGAGTCTCTATAATATCCGGAGCCATCTAATCCATATGTATGTGATGATTTCTTCTGAAGTCTCCTATGAATGGTCCTAGGGAGGTTGCTCCTCCTTACTGGATTGTGAGGGCTGACTCCCTCTGAACTATAGCTCCTTCTGAGCTGGTACTTGGTGAGGCCACCTGCCTCACCACTGGTGGAGCCATCTTCTCCTCATGATATGGATCGTCAATGCTATATGGCTTTGCATCCTTCAAAGTGTCACAAGACCATGCTGGTATCTTCCTGGTTACTGTAATGATTATGGGTAAGCCTTTCTGGCTCTACTAACTCTTCCTAATGATCTAAAGAGTGATCAACTTCACTAAAGGGATTTGATCGGTCATATTTGGAGCCTTATTCTCCTTACAATCAATCTCCATATGAGATACTATGTATCTTGCAAAAGTACCCTTCTTCATTTTCTTCTTCTTTGGTACATGGATGTATACGGTCATGTGTAAAACTTCTTATCTAGATAGTCTACTCCATGTCTCAAACTAGAGACCATATAATATGTTGTCTCCTGTAACCATCACTATAGATTCCCTCAGATTTATCACCCATTACCTGCCTAGAACAAGGACAACAAAGGGGAAAACAATGGACAAGAATAGTAATCTTATAATAAAAACAAGAATGAGAACAATAGTCACAATAGCTCCTTCTCAGAGTGCTTGTGACTTGCCAAGAGCCAAAATAAAAATACAACAATAAGAACAACACTATTCTAGTTTTTTGATCAATCGTTGTTCCATGGTAACCTCCATGGAATTTATAAAATAACCTGCCCGAGACAAGAGAAACAAGAACAAAAAGTATAATATCATTTTCATAAGAATATATCTATGTCAACAAGAATAAAAGACAATCTCATGGTAATGATCATATTGTTACCAAGATGAACAACCTCGAAGCAAAACAAGAAGTATCTCCTAGAGGAGATGTTAGTTCATCTTTCAAACAAGTACAATAAGCATTTACATGCTGCCAAGTATTCATTGTATCTAGCAGTAATAGAACCTTTCAAGGATGGTTATCACAACTAGTAATCTAGCAATTATCAAACTTGTTATGTGCAAATTGGAAACTTATTAATTTAATCAATCAAACTTGGAACCTGGAGTCTTATATTCAAGAATGAATGTTGTTGATTTTATTCTGAGTCTCCTTTACTTAATATGACAAGTATTCTCTTCAACCTGTCCCCTATACTTAAGACAATATGATTTCTTGACATAAATCCGAGTTAGAGAATATAATGCAAATAAACTCTAAAATCTCAACCTTAATCAATCTAATACTTTGACTAAAGTTAGTTTCTAACTTTAACTTTGAATAGAGGTTAGTATGATAATCATAACTTCAATAGATCAAAATGCAGCATAGATGTTCATCACAATAATGCCATAGCAACTAGAGGTATATCAAAACAATCAAATTTGGAGTGCATTATGATGGATCTGAGATCCCTCTGGATCTATGATTGTTGTTTGGAAAAAAGATCCCTTATCCTGTAAATACCCTTAGGATAATGATACAGTTTAAACATATACAAGTACATACCTCCGACAACATCGATAGGTAGTGGCACCATCTGACATCATCAACAAGCAAATGACGAACCTTAAAACTTCAAAGGTGCTCCAACTTGTAATCTAAAGGTAGCAGGAGATGCGCTAGGGTAAGACGCACTAGAACAACCAAATATTAGTCCGAACGTTTCAAATCAAATTTAATGCAACTGGTGCTGCAATTGACACTACAATTGGTGTTGCAACTAGCACGGAGGAACTTGCATGAATGAACTGGCACTGCGAACCCAGGTTTTTTTTATGAGGAAACCCTAATATCTCAACTTTAGAAATTTGTAGATCTGATATGAGGAAGAGATGTGCCCTACTTAGGCAAACTTCTTAGTGAGGTCAATAAGTTCTCAACGAGCTTGGCAATGGGGGAAACTGAGGATGTTCCTTCCAACGGTTAGATTATTACGAAGGAAACCAACTCTGATACCATGTTAAAATTTTGGTATGATCATTTAACCATAGATAATGTCACATCATTGTCACCCAACCATAGGCACAAGGCCACCCCCGAGCACCCTAAACTTTACTTAGAATAATTTTTGCAAACCTACTCCAGAACCAACTGATAAACCCTAGATGCTAACTGCAACAACGTCTCAATACAAGTAGAGTTCTCCTTATCCAAGGGTAGCACACAAGAGAGAGAGTATCCATATCCATAGAACAAGTACCATACACAATTGCAACAACTGTAGCTTCCCTACTCTCTCAAACTTGCACAATAGTTAGCAAGAATATCACCAAGAGTATCACAATAATGTCACCAAGGGAATCATGAAGAGAAACACAAATAATATTACTTGATAGTGCTAGAGAGAGACCAAGACCAAGAGATAACCATACACCCTTATTCCTCCATGCAGTTGTAGTTGCAACTACAACTCTCCACAAGACTTGCACACTAACCGGGTATCCAAATGAGCTAAAACGTCCTCTATTTATATTAATCTGTCCAATGACTTTTCTGGCTAGGCCGACCTAACTTTCTTGTAATTATATATTCTATTTATCTTTTTCCTGTGGAGTCCACTTGTCTTTCTGGAAGATAATATTGTAATATTATTTATTCTGCTACGTCGACTTGTATTTTAAGGTTTCCTCACATCTATTTAATGGTTCACTTGCTTCCAGAATATTCTGTTATAAGTCAAAGCTTACATGTGGAGGTTAATACCTCCTGCAACTACCAAAACATCATCATTTTCATCTCTTAAACTATCATTCTCATCCACATCCTTAAATTATGTGCCCTCAAGTATTCATTCTCAGTTTTATTAACCCTTTCAAGGAGTTTTAATTTCTGAATCTCATTTTTTAATCTCATGACTTGTTCTTTATTTTTTCTTAACTAAGATGATATAATGAAAGTTGACAGAGTGAGTAAGTCCTCATTTGGTATTGAAGGTTGACCTCTTTCATTGCTTGTGTTTGTAGGTATATCTTGTTTTTCACAATCCATAGTTGTAGGAAAATAATTCTTGTTAATACTATTATTTGGAGAAGCTTCATTATCATTGATAGAAGGGGGACTTCAAACCAACATTTCCATACTTTCTAAGTACTCATAAAAAACTTGTTTAGATTCATCAAACTTGGGGGTATATCTAGGGTTTGATTTTTGTTGGAGTTAATTCACACACACCTAGGATTTTTTTTCCTAAGGCTATTCCTTGTTTATTATTCATAATTAGTCATTATAGAGTCTCCTATATTTTAGGAGAGAATATTCCACCTGGAGAATATTCTCTTTCAGTTGACACTTCAGTTTGACTAGTTGAGTTGAGTTTAGATGTTGCATTGGGATCATCACCATGCTAATTTGACCTTGCCTTGGGATCATCACCAAAGTGGTGCATTAGCCTTGATTCCCTGAGTTAACTCCTCACTACTCACTCTTCAGTCAGTTAACTGAAGACTAGTTGACTAATTAACTCAACTAGGTGGCAGTTCACTCCCATAACTGCCTGAGAGACTAGAATAGGTGGTAGTTCACTCCCATAAATGTTGGTGTGTGTCCAGATCACTGTAGACCACCACTATGGAAAATTGGTTCACCTCAAGTTGAATTCATTGAGTTATACATAGTATATCATGTGTAAATTATTCATTATTCACAACGGTTAATGAGAATTCTTCCATTCTTTCTCTCTTTCTTCTTCCTTCTCCAATTCTCTCTGCAAATGTGTGTATTATTGTTTATCTAGATATATTTTGTGCAGGTTCAACACATTTACATGGTATCAAAGCTGACAGACTGCTAAGAAAAATCTACACCAAACTTTTTTGCAGGTACAAAAGATTAAAGACAACGGAAAGATGGAATTCCAAAAAGAATTCATTCTTACACCTTACAACTATTTTTCATGGAAAGAGAAAATAGCCATACATCTCTGATCCAGAGGGTTTTATAGGTTAACCATGAATACAGATACATATCCGACATCAGCCATAGAAAAATAAAAGTACTTAAATCGCATGGATGAGGCACTCGGAACAATTTGCAGTCTTATTTCTCCTAATCTCCTTTTTCACATATCTTCCTGTAAGACTCCCAATGAAGCCTGGAAAATATTGGAAGGGATATTTGGAAAACATGATGAAATGAGGGGACACATGTTGGAGGTGGAGCTGCTCACATTGGATCCAAAAATCTTCGACAATATCCAAGATTTGTTTACAAAATTCAAGGATTTACTGTCGCAACTCAAAGCTTGCGGGGTTGATAAATCGGTAGAGGAGAAAAAAAAAATTCTTACAATTATCTCCAAGCTTGGTCCTGAATTCTCTGTATTCGTATCCACATTCCATACTGTCATATTTTCCTCTAGAGCCACCTGGAATATTCCTTCCCTTGAGGACTTTATCGAATCCTTGACACAAGAGAAAACCAAGCTCATCAACATGGGTGCAATCAAAGGCCCAAGGGTGCATGCATTCACTGTGCATGATGGAAACCACAAATATTAGAAATCTAAAGATAAAGATAATCGAAAATCTCATGCACATATGAAGAAGGAAGGGTACACAAAACCCTTCATTGATGCCTCCGGATCCAAATGAGAAAAGGGAAGAAAAGGAGAGAAATGCACGTAATGTCACAAAGGATTCCATTCAGAATCCGCATGCATGCAAAAGAAAATAGATCTGATGTTTCAAATACTTCAGCAAAACAACCTTGGAGATCTCATCCCTGAGGGTGAAAAGAAGAAGAAGCAAGAAGATCTGAATTCCAAGAAAGGAAATTCTAGCAATGCCTTGAATTCCATCAACTCCTCTCCAGATGTTTGGATCGTAGATTCAGGAGCATCAAATCACATGGCTACCTCAGAAGCAGTCTATTCTTCATTGGATGCATGCAAAGGTCATCCTATTCCGATGGGGGACAACTCTTCTATCGAAGTCAGAGACAAAGGAAGGATTGAACTCACCAACGGAAGCTTCGAGAATGTGTTGCATATTCCCAAGCTTGTTGGACACACCTACCACACTTAGAGGGGGGGGTAAATGAGTGTGGGGATCTTTTTCCCCAAACTTCCCTCTTACACAAAAACTCCTTAGTTAACATTCAACATTTTCTCATTACTCATTGTTGTCATTTATAATCAGTTAGATATGAATACATATCAGCAACATATATCAACAACATATCATCAACAAATCATCTCCACAAGGAACACAAAGAACACAAGTTGTATGTACAATTTTTCTTTTTATTATGGACTTCAATTTGGGGGTTTTTCAAAAACAAATTAATAGAGTACAAATCTAAAAGAGAACCAACCCTATATGCAATACTCAATTTACATTCTCAACACCAACTGAGATGAGGCAACAATCCTCAAAAAATATTTATCTGTCAACATAAACAAGTGCATCAACCATGCACCAACCTGTGCCAAACAACCCGTAATCAAACTGTACCATAAACACGTGCATCCAAACATGTACCAAGTATATACCAATCATTTTTCAACTACTCATCAATAATTAATCATCAATATGTACCAACATCATCAACTATACACCTCATGTATGTGCCAACTCATCAACTGCTTGTCTCAACCATGACTAGTTTTGGATTAGCCAACAACCCCAACTTGAAATAATCATAAATTTGTAAATATAATGAATAAATATATGAAACTGATATACAATGTTCTTCAATGTGTTTTATTCAATTCCTCCAGGTGGCACTAATTGGAACCTCTCATAAAAGGAGTTATAGAAAAAATAGCATACCTTGCTGAATTCTGGCTTATTCTAGAGAGCGACCTTGTAGAGCATGCCCCACACATAATGTTCATTGAATTTATCTAACACTATTACAAAACATACTAAATATTGTACCCTAAGCAACATATTTTTTCTCACTGAATTTGGATCTGTTATGAATAAGTTATGACGTTTTTAACCGAAACACATGTTTTTGACTAGTTTCAGGACTAGCCACAAACCCTATTTTCCACGGAGTGTAACTCCCAAAATAAAATGACCCACAAGATTAATTTTTTACCATAGATACTTGGATATGTTTCCTGATTGGAATATCAATCCCACAGTCTGTATCATTATAGAAAAAAAGTTATAGATAAAATGGTGAGATGAACTGTAAATAACATACCTTAGAAAACATCATGAAAATAATTTATCCTCCCTTCAATTCCGACCTTCTTTTCTTCACCTTCCTTCTGAAATTAGTCTTAGATATCCTTGGTTACCTCAGTAACCTATAGATATTCAATATTATCAAGTGTTCCACACCAAAATGCTCAAGAATCTCTCACAAGAATCTCTCCATCAACACTCCAAAAGATATTATCACAAGAAGCTCTCCATTGATCCACAAAAATGATGATCTTCAAGAGACCATTGCTATCTTATTTATACTTTCATCCTCTAGGTCACTTAACCCATTTTTAGGTCACTTAACCCATTTCTAGGTCACTTAACCTATTTTCTTTATTTTAGGGTTAACCACTTTGCATAAATAGAAATTTCTCCAATATTTTATCATTTAAATATTCCTTCTTGATTTTCTCATCTTACTTTATCATTTCTTCATTTTTTCACTTCTATTTATTATTTAAATAATTCACCTGGACTTTGTCACCTTAATTTATCATTTAAATAATGATTTCTTCTTTTAGTTCACTTAACCCATTTCTAAGTCACTTAACCTATTTTCCTTATTTTTAAGGCTAACCACTTTTCATAAACATTCCTTCTTGATTTTGTCACCTTACTTTATCATTTCTTGTTTTTGTCAATTCTCTTTATTATTTAAATAATCCAACTTGACTTTGTCACTTTACTTTATCATTTAAATAATGATTTCTTCTTTTAGGTCACTTTGAATTCTTTGACCTTGGGGGCTTCAAGCCTTCATGTTGGGGTCCTTCATCTTCGTAAGGCCATAACTCTCAAAACATGAGGAGTTATGTGACATTCCACATACAACCAGAAATGGCATAACAAGCACTATCCATCTAGGATAGTTTCACCAACAATTTCCTTGATCTTCATCTCATTATTCCACATACAAGCATGGGTCCTCCAACCATTCTTCTAGGATAACT
>JZKD02S1857334.1:163837-193142 GCA_000966675.3 Picea glauca | reverse complement strand
CCCCCACCCTCATATAATTTCATACTATTGTTTTACATAATAGAGTTCGGATTCATACCACTATTTTACTTAATAGAGTTTGGGATGCCTTCGAAGACATACTTGCCTTTTCAGCAAAAACTCAATCTTTGCAAAAACAAACAGAGTTATCAACTCATTTCAATGAATAAGAATATCGTGAACAACAATTTTTTATTTACTTAATAGAGTTAGGGCTGCTTTCGAAGACATACTAGCATGTTAAGCAAAGACACAATCTTTGCAAAAACAAATTCAATTATCATCCCATTTCAGTGAAGAATATAGTGAATAGCGATTTTTTATTCATGGTGTTGGATGAGTAATCTAGTCAATGTAATCAATAATGTGTGTTTAACTGTTATATGCCTTTTGGAAGAAGACATGTTCTTGATTCATATCAATTTTTGGTAGTTTCTTGTTATCTTTGTACACACTCTTTATATATTATATAGGCATATACTATATAGTCAAATTTGAAGTCATTATTAATAGAAGTCAAACCTGGTACAATAATTGACATAATATATGTCTTTTAAGATTGATGTTGTTAAAAAGGGAAATTTCTACCTTTGTAATATTACCATTTATTCCAGTGTAGACGATGAAGTAGAATGCCTTGCCCAGAGTTGAAGCTCTACCCTAGCTATGCCTCCTTCCATCCAACTCTTCCCTAGCCACGCATATTTTTTGAGCTTTACCCTTGCCACTAATGATGTTACTCCTAGTATCTTTCCATCTCCTCTGCCACTCTTAATCTATTGCATGTGATTCCTTATATGGCTAGGCATTTCGTCCAATCATCCCCACATCCCTCAACTTGAGTGAAATGACTACTCCATCCAAGAATGGCCTCATGCCACCCAAAAGGGTGCCTTTATTATACCCAAAATGGGGACATGCTCTTACCCCTCAACAATTCCTCAAGCTAATAAAACCAATGGAGGGTTGGGCTTGGAGAAGATTGTCTACTTCAAGTATTCATTTCTGACCTCAAAGAATCCTCCCCAATCCTCCTTTTGCATTCATTTCTAACCTCAAATAATCCTCCCCAATCATCCTTTTGCATCAATAAGGTTTCCTCGATGTTGGTTCTAAAAGTAGACTCCTCCTAGGTTAAGGAAGAGGAAGATTCTGACCTAGCTCATGGTTTGATATATAAGTTTAATAACATTTGACCAATACTAAAAGATCTTTAGGTTTGGGTGTTGAGTCATGGGATTCCTTCTTGCATTCTCTTTCCCTAACATTCACCATTATACTTAGTTCTTTTTGATGGCTAACCGTTTTATGAGAACTTGGTAGTTAGGTTTCAACTTGTACACCAAAATGCTATATTTAGTGCCTGTGTGAGTGTGAATGCCTAGCATGCCTTTAGAATATTGGCATACCAACTCCCTTACTACCAATAGGAATGCTCTGGTAAGTTTAATTTGCTTGTCTTTATAGATGACAAATTTTCTAGCTTCTACTTGTCCCTAAATCTACATTGAAGCTAATTTGAGCAATGGTCTTCCTGAAGAAATCATTTTAGACTTTACTTGTTGCATCTAGCCTATGAATGTGTTTCTTTTCACTGCAAGGTTTGCTTCAAATATGGTCACTTGGTTACCTGTTGTCCTGTTGATGAATGCAACTATGTGGGACATTATCCATCTTACAAACCTGTGAGGTGTGGATCATTGCATCTATGTGAAGTCTTTCTCTCAGCTTACAAACCTGAGAGAAATCCCCTAAGAAGGGTACATGGTTCCTACTCGAGACAAAGCTAGGAACGTAGAGATTACCTCCTCCATTCAGAGAGTGAGAATAACTCCAGATGTTTATCCAGTGGGAAAGGCGATCTAATGAGTTGGACGTGCCTGTGGCTGAGCACAAGGTGAACGTGTGAAATACCAAATTTTTGGGTGCATCGTCATGTGAACAGAAATGAATATGATGTGTTAGCCTCCTCTGAGAAAGAAAAGTTGATGATAAAAATCCAGATGATTCTCCTATGTGAAGTAGTGGGAAAGAAGATCTATAGAGTGGCTGTGCCTGTGGATGAGCACAGGTGAAAGTGTTTACCTCTGGCTCTTCTATGTAATGCAGTGAGCTAGAGCTATGACATCCCTATGGATGTGCCCCTAGTGGATGAGCACTAGTGGGTGTATCAGATCATTTTCTATATGTTGTTCAAGATTCAGGCCTACCTGTAACCCTAATTTTTATGTAAAGGGTACAGGTTGACCCCACCTTAATGTGATTAATAATAGATGTAAAAGATAATTAATATGGTTAATATTAATTATAATATAATAATAATAAATTATATTGTGACTTAGAGAGGTCGACCCTATTGATCCAATAGACGCCTTTGTTGATTGGACAAGTCTAATATAAGTAAGGGATGATTCTCCATTGTGGAATCATATATTTCTTATGTGTTTGGAAATTACAGCAAAAACATCTACTTGGTAAAAGGTGCACACCTCTCTTGGGTGCTAGTCTTCTAGGGCTTAAGCACCCTCTTGCGTGCTATATCTTTCTTGGTGGTGAAGGTATTTTTCTTGAAGATTATAGCAAACGATGTTGTTGGGTTTTCTTCCCTTGTTGATAAGGGTTTCCCAGGATACTTCTTATGTTGTTGTGCATGGTGTTTCTTCTTGTGATCTTGGTTACTGCAACATTATTGTTTATGGTTAAGTGAAATGCTAAAAGTAGAATGAACTTCATGCTTAACCTAGCTTATGAAAAATAAACATGTACAAAGGTTAAAACTTTTTTCTAAAGTGGTTTAAGGTCAAAGAAGTATATGAATCGAAGCCTACTTGGTGGAAGGACTCCAAAATTGATCAACCATTGGGTGGAATCAGATGCAAATATAAAGCCTAATGTTGATCCTAATATTCTTGGCTATGTGGATGACCTAACTCCTTGATGACAATGGTGTTGTGAAAATGCCTCAAAACGCCAATGAGAATTATTTAATCTCGTGGAGTGCAGTATTCATCATACCCTCTTGAATGAAGGTTGGACAAAAGTTAAGATTAAAAAAAACAAGACAAAAAAGAAAAATCCCATTTCAAATTATTTGTTTCTCATATCATTGGGGGAGAACACGTCTTCCTTTTCAAGCCCTCGAGTTTCAAATTAAAGGATTTAGATGAGATGGAATGTTCCTAGTTGTTCCTGAATGACTTCTAAAATTTTAAGGAATTAAAATTGGACAAGTATTTTATTATTCATTAAGAGTTTTTTATTAAATTTTAATGATTTCTACTATGGATAAAGGTTGAGAGTGTTTTTTTTTCCCTTCATTTCAAGGATGGTACCCAGGATAAACCAGATTTTGTAGAAAGTTGCGGCTTTTATGATAGCGTGCTTATTTAAGAGCCCAATATGTCACTTGTGGGAATAGAACTTGGGTGGGGGGAAAACAACCCTCAACACAAACCACTCGGGCTAAACCCAATTGACACAAATAATCAATTTCTTAAATAAAAGATAAATGATTATTTTTAAATATATAAAGTAATAGAATTAAGTAATCAAAACCACACTTTAAATCGGTGTTGAAAAAGCCTGCGATTTTTCACGACTTTTTAAAAAAATCGTGACTTTTTCCGCCTGCCAAAAAATCGGCTAGAAAAAATCACAATTATTTCTAATTTGAAAAAGTCAGGACTTTTAGGAAAAAGTCACGGCTTTTTCATAAAAGTCGTGGCCAGTGATTTTTTCTAATTTGAAAAAGTCTAGACTTTTTCATAAAAGTCGTGGCCAGTTAGTGGAAATCATCCTCATAAACCAGATTTTTTGAGCTTTTTTTGTCATTTTTGTTTGTTGTTGTTTTCTCCATATTTATGTGCCAATGTATTTATCTGATGTTGTTGTTGCTTAATATGTTTAAAATTTTGAAAAAAATGAATATATTTTGTATTTTTTAATGTTTGTCATGGTTTTTCGATTTTTTGCCGACTTTTCCCGAAACGATGTTTTATGGACCCTCGCCGACAATTTGATTGTTGGCACAGGGGCAGACCCAGGGTTCAATGCTCAAGAGCACACCAAAAAAACCCTAACTACCAACCCTTTCGGCAACACCTGCGAAGCAAATGAAGTCTCACATAAGGTAGAGGTAGGGGTGGTTGGAGGACTCATATGTCTGCAACCTTAGCTGGGACACTGATCTATGATTATATATTTTACAAGGTACTTAGGATAGATCATTCATCAATATTTAACCCTTATGGTACTTCGCAGATAGCATAGAGCATCACAGTGAATACTTAGACTAAATATGATTCAGTACTTAGCCACAAAAAGATAGATTAGATTCAGCAGATCAAGCACTAAGCATCTTATATATCAGATCTAACATTCATTCATATATCATAAGCACGGAGAATAACTATATCTATTTAATCACAGCAAGCACTTAGCCAAGAAGGATATAAACACATTAGGTCGAAGCACTGAGAATAATACACAAATTTACCGTGGTTCAACCCCACCCTCGGGCTACGTCCACAAAGTCTTATTCTTTATATTATCTTGGTCAAGTGGTTACAGCACAGAGCTTCAATGACCCTTACTTTGCGTAGGACATAATATCTGTGTAGCTCGCTAAATCCTTCTTCCTTGCACTTCAGCACAAAACTACAACAACTTGCACTTAACTTTTCAATCTCCTTACAATCATGCACAGAGCACTTGCAATATACATCCAATCACACAGATCCAACTACTAGGACTGAGCCTTTAGCTATACATCACATAGATGTACTACTATATTCTACTTACATTGCCTAAGTATCTATTTGTATATTACAAAATGGGCCTAAGCATGGGTAAACCCACAGGCCGACATCCCTTTCCCTTTACATCAACCCAAAACCCTAAAAGGGACCCAAAAATAGGTCTTGCTTCCCTAATTTCCGCTTCGCGTTGTGCTCCATCTTTGGCAAGCTATCACAGTCCCAAAAATGGTCAAATATGACCAAGTATTCTTCAAAACTTGGTCAAGGGACAACATGCCCCTAACACTCACCTGTGACTCATCCCAAGTCACTCATGTCTGATCAATTCCACATCGAATGCCTCGAGCTTGGCTCAAGCTGCTTCGACCTACTGCAGTGCGACAACCTCTTGCTTAGTAAATTCCTGGATCACTGTGTCATTGAGCGGTCCTTCCAGACATTGTTCTGCAGTGATGACAACTTGTTCGAGTTTAGCTCCCTGGATTTCAAGTTCAGCGAACAGTTGGCATGCCTTTTCTTGGATTGGCTGAAGTCGTTGGGAGACTTCCATCACTTTACTTTGCAGTGTATGTACTTGTTGTTTGGTTGTGCATAGTTCTACAAAACTCTTCATTATTTCGACTGGGGTCAGATTCTTTATCTGTGCCTATAGCGTGTCTGCATGCTTCTTTTCTTCTTGGAGCTATGCCTCCAATGTCTGCAATTATGGATTCTCTGCAAGGGTTTCATAAGTCTGGGCGCTTCTAGTGCTCATCTGCTTGCATTCCAAGGCAAAGGTTTTTAATCGGCCAACTGTTCTTCGAGCAATGGCCTCTCTTAGATCTCTTATTTCTGGGGGGGTCTCGGGCACAGTGCAGAGCTCCAGATCCATGATGCACTATTGGAGTTGCTGGATTACTTCTTCCAGTTGGGTCACCTGCTATGGGAGACGGTCTTCCATATTCACTTCTATGACTGTCACAGAGTGTAGTTCTTTTTGAACCCTTTCCTGTACTTCAAGTTGCTCTGCTAGCAACTGTGCCTTTTCCTCATCCCACTTCACTTTTAGGGCAAGCTTTCCCCGTTCTGCCTCATTTTGTTGTTCTAGAAGTGCCTTTTGTGCTTGCATCAAAGCCTAGGTGGCTTGTGTTGTGTCTTCTTGAGCTCTTCGAAGGCGAGCTTCGACTTGATCAACGATCTGGTGTAATTGAGTGGGCTCATCACCTGTTCCTGATGTTCTTCTTATCAAGGGTGCTATAAAAACTGCTTTCCTGGACTGGAGTGCCTGCTGCACTTAATTAAGTTCGCCCTTGATTTGGTTGAATAACTCCTCCTGCTTTACTTCTTTCTTTTCTGTGAGCTCTAGTGAAACATCATTTAGTGCGGCAATTAAGAAGTCAAATTCATCCGAGGTAAGGGTAGTTTTAAGTGTGGTCCGGGTGGCCTTAGATTTATTTCAGGAGGAGGGTTTTGGTGGTGTCATATTTCTTTTCATGGAGGGATCCTCCTCCTCTCTAGGTGGAGTAACCTCACCTCTGTTTTGTTCAACTTCTTTACTACCTATCTCGTCACCATAACCTCCCTACGCAAGTCAGATCGAAGTAGTCTTTGTGGATGTGCTAGGGACATCAAATTCGTCATCCTTCTTAGTCCTGCTTGGCCTAGGTGTATCTGGCATATCTTCAGGGCTTTCCTCGTCGGACATGTCTATGGGGTCTGCTGCAACAAGGAGGTCTGCCAACCATTCCTTGGTAATCTCCTCCAAGTCATCTTCTGTCAGCTTGTAGTAGGATTGGAGTTGTTGTTTATGCTCATCACCGCGCATTGTAATATAGGTGAAGTGACGGTCCGCACTAAATTTCATCAAATTTCTAAACCTATGAAGTATGTTTGGGGTGATTCACGATGTAGACTGAATTGCATTCTTCAGTTGGTTGAAGTAGGTGTGGAAGACATCATTGGACTGCCACTGCTTTTTCATGTTGTTGGAGTACCACAACATACAAAACTTCATGGCTAGTGGTTCGAAAAGTTCAATCTCCAGAAAAGTGGCTCCCTCTGGCAATTCCCAAGTGATGAAAGTGATGAGTATGAGAAACCAACTAAAGTGGAACTCATACCCTTGGTCTTGCACTCCTCTGCAATCCAACTCTAACTGGTTTACAAGATATTGCGCCCAATTCATCTGTAGTCCCTTGGCGCACTTCCCTGCGAGGTCAACTACGAATCCAATCACCTGTGTTGGTCTATTCTTATGAACTAACGTGCCCGCGATCATCTGACATGCAAGGCGCACTATGCCACTCTAGATAGAGGCTACCTTGTAACCTCACATACCCTTCTCTACATCGCCATAAGTTTCATTTATCCTTTGTGCTAGTACTCAGTCTAAGGTCTTGCCTAGGTAAAAGTCCTATGGGTCAGGGCCTTGCATGATAAGTCATGTGATCTAATTTATCAGAGTCAAATCCACAATGATGCGGCAGTCCAACCATAAGTATCCACTGTGGTAGGAAGACAGCAGCAACCTGATGCATGCGTTGCCTTCCTGGTGTCTGTTGAAGCGAGGGATCTTCATTACATTGAGCAGTGTGGACTACGTGAGGTTCTGGGTCCAGGACTGTGGGATAATATTAGGATTTATTCCTTTGGTCTCGGTTAAGTATTTATGCAGAGCTAACATGTTGTAGGTTTTGTGATCTCTAAGGTTAAAATCATTAAATTTCAATGCTGCGAGCTTATCCTGGTCAACATGTACTACGCGCACCCCTTTCGGAAGATACGCGATGATCAAGGTGTACTCAAAGTATTTGGGTACACTATCACGGTTAAGCTTGCCGCTCAAAGGTGGTATGTAAACCAACAGAATGTGTGGGATCAACTTGGAATTTGCAATATCATCTCTGTTCTTTGTTCTTGTCTCGGTCGTGCTTCTGGAAGGTCCTTCTCCACGAGCAGTGGAGGGAGAATCTTGGACTCCTCTTGTCAATGATGCTTGCACACCTGTAGACATCCTTCTCTCTGACATGACTCTCTCAGCCATTAGGTCAATCAAAACTTCTTCAACTACTTTCTCAACAACGTTGAGCTCATTCGACATACAAGCTTGGGTCCACTAGCTCAGGTGTGAAAATGAATTCAAAGACTATGATGAAGAGTAAGGAAATGATCACAGGGTGAAGTAATCTCAAGTTTCATGCTAAATTTTCTCTTAGCAAAAAGTATTCTCGGTGCGTGGCGTGACAGACTAAGTAGGGAAACTTAGCAACGGTCTGCTTGCAACGGATATGGGGCCTTCATTATCTCTGTTCTATCCATTCTGGTGTTTTCCAACGGTCTAGTGGGAACCCATAATTTATTTTCGACCCTTTCGGGGTGGAAGTCGAATGGGTATATCGGTCCAATGACTATATTGCTGCGTCATGGTGAAGTGCCAGATGTCATTGTTCTGATATCTCGGTGAAGCTCAATTCTTGTGATTTTTCCTTCTGCAAAGTTTCCTCTGGAGTATTCTATAACTTTTTGATTTTGGCCCTCTTCTTACTTAACTTCCTATCCTTTTTCCTAGTGAGCTTAGTCTCGTTCATCCTTTTTCCATTCTGAGTCTTATCTTCTCTCGACATAGTCACTTCACGTTGCTTAGGTTCTTTCTTCAGATCCAAGGGTAATACTCCTTCATCATATGGATTAGGTATTTCGGTCTTTTGTGGTTCCTCTAATGTCTTATAGCTTCGACATCCAAGCTCCTGGTGTTTAACAGCTGAGATCTGTTCTCTTTTTCCTCCATCAAGTAGGCGATCCTTCTAGTCATAAATTCCATGAGTTCTTTCTTCTTATGTTCTAGGGATTCCTTTTCTTCTTTCCTCCAGATTTGGTCTTTTTCAATCCAAATATTTCCTAACAATGCTGGAAATGGGGCACAGTCCTCAATAAATCTAATGACTTCAAACTCTTCCTCTGTCAAAGTTCCATGGGTACTCATAGCTATCTGGGTAATTCTGCCACATAGGGTTACCATTTTGCCTTTAAATAATCTGATGGTTCCTAGTGAGGGGACCAGAGAAGCCCTGCCTTCCTAGGGTTTCCCAAGTGCTTTATGTCATAATTTTCATCGGTGTTCCCTCATCCAAAGCATAGTCAATGTCAAAGTCTCCTATTCTTACTTCGATTTTCTCCTTTTCTTTGAATATCTCTGACAAACTGACATCCTTATGATCATCTAGGGTTTCTTTTATTTTCAGTAACATGATCTCTGATTCTTTCTGGGGTTCTTCCATAATTTTAGTCTCTTGATCTCCTTCAGAGTTTGCTTGTTCCATATTCATTTTTTCAAGTATAGCAATCATTCTAGGGAAATCCAATACTTCATGGTCCATAGCTTTACAACAGAGGCAACTAGGGTTTCTCCCAGGGCATTCCTTAGCAATATGTCCTGGTCTTCTGCAATTGTTACAAAGAGTTAATCCTCTCTTTCTTGTCCATTATCCCCAACTCTTCTTGTACTGTGTGCTAGGATCATGATGGATAGCTTGAAAAAATTTCTTTCTAGGATCCCGCATCCATTGGTTAGTCCAAAAATTCTTTCTATGCATAGGTATAACATATCTTTCACTATTCCTATCAGACCTATTCATATCAAACATTCTTTTATCTAACAATGCTCTAGTTTTCAGGCTAGGACAAAATTTATCAAGTGTACCTAAATTCATGCTTCAGAAATAAAAAAATTCAACTTATCTTACCTATATAGAGCACAAAGATTTCAGATCTAAAGCTTGAACTATTCTTACCTTTACTAGAGGCTAGAGCTTATAGATCTTACCTATTTTCTGTGGAAAGTTCTACTTTTACCTTTCTTAGAGCATAAAGTGTTCATATCTCACTTATTTTCTGTAGTATCAACCTATTTCTTGCAGATGTGACCTCTTTCCTTAAGATCTGACCTTTCTTTCTCAACACAAAGCTTCATAGGTCAAGTAGAATACTGCGCACTAGGGCAACAGATCTACGCATGGAGCTTATTTCGAAGAAATATTTTTCTTCTTTAGTTCCTAGCAATCACAGTTCCAAGTCCCGACAATGGAACCATTTGTTGGCACAGGGGCAGACCCAGGGTTCAACGCTCAAGAGCGCACCAACAAAACCCTAACTACCAGCCCTTTCGGCAACACCTGCGAAGCAGATGAAGTCTCACCTAAGGTAGAGGGAGGGGTGGTTGCAGGACTCAGATGTCTACAACCTTAGTTGGGACACCGATCTATTATTATTTCTTTTATAGGGTACTTAGCATAGATCATTCATCAATATTTAACCCTTATGGTACTTCGAAAATAGCATAGATCATCATAGTGAACACTTAGACTAAATATGATTCAATACTTAGCCACAGAAAGATAGATTATATTTAGTAGATCAAGCACTAAGCATCTTATATATCAGATCTAACATTCATTCATATATCATAAGCACAAAGCATAACTAGATCTATTTAATCACAGTAAGCACTTAGCCAAGAAGGAGATAAACACATTAGGTTGAAGCATAGAGCACAATACACAAAGTTACCGTGGTTCACCCCCACCCTGGGGCTACATCCATAAAGTCTTCTTCTTTATATTATCTTGGTCAAGCAGTTACAACACAAAGCTTCAATGACCCTTACTTCGCACAGGACAAAAGATCTGCACAGTGCACTAGATCCTTCTTCCTTGCACTTCAGCACAAAACTACAACAACTTTCACTTAGCTTTTCAATCTCCTTACAATCATGCACAGAGCACTTGCAATATACATCCAATCACACAGATCCAGCTACTAGCACTAAGCCTTTAGCTATACATCACGTAGATGTACTACTATATTCTACTTACATTGCCTAAGTATCCATTTATAGAATACAAAATGGGCTTAAGCATTGGTAAACGCACGGGCCGACATCCCTTTCCCTTTACATCAACCCAAAACCCTAAAAGGGACCCAAAAATAGGTCTTTCTTCCCTAATTTCCGCTTCGTGTTGCACTCCATCTTTGGCAATCTGTCGCAGTCCCAAAAACGGTCAAATATGACCAAGTATTCTTCAAAACTTGGTCAAGGGCCAACATTGTTGATGCCGACTTTTTCAACAGTGTTTCATACTAATTGATATATGCCTTTTGGTAGAATACATTGTTCTTTTTCATACTACTTTTTGGTAATTTATTTGACATTTCATACTACTAGAGAGAGTGTTAGGGTTTCCTTTAAAGACATGCATTTTCATCAAAGAACCAATCTTTACAAAAATAAACTCATTTCAATGAAGAATATCATGAATAGGGATTTTATTCATGGTGTTAGATGAAAGTCTAGTTATATGTTATGATGCCTTCTTCACTTTTTTGACGTGGCAGATGATTCTCCTTATTGATATCAAAAACCCAATATTTGCAAAAACAAACTCAGTTATCAACCCATTTCAATAAAGAATATCATGAACTGCTATTTTTTATTCATGGTGTTAGATGAGAAATCTAGTCAATGTAATCAACAATGCATGTTTAAATTTATATGTCTTTTGGAAGAAGACATGTTCTTGATTCATATTAATTTTTGGTATTTTCTTGTTATCTTTGTGCACATGTTATTTCTACATTATATGGCTATATATTATATAGTCAAATTTGAAGTCCTCATTAATAAGAGTAAAAACTGGTACATATTATATGTCTTTTAAGATTGATTTTGTAAAAAAAAGGTAATTCCTACCTTTGTAATGTTACCTTTTATTCAATTGAAGACAACGAAGAAGAATGTCGTGCACATAGGTGAAGCTCTAAATTGACTATGCCCCCTTCCATCCAACTCTGCCCTAGCCACCTCTCTTTTGTTCAGCTCCACCCTTGCCATTAATGATATTACTCCTTACATATTTCCATCTCCTTTACCACTTTTAATCTATTGCATGTGATTCTCCATGTGGCTAGGCATTTCTTCTAGTCATCCCCACGTCCCTCAACTCAAGCGAAATGAATACTCCATCCAAGAATGGCCTTATGCCACCACAAAAAGGTGCCTTTATTATACCAAAAATGGGGGTGAGCTCCTATCCCTCAATGAATCCTCAAGCTAATAAAACCAATGGAGGGTTGGGCTTGGAGAAGATGGTCTACTTCAAGTATTCTCTTCTGACATCGAGGAATCCTTCCCAATCCTCCTTTTCCATCAATAAGTTTACCTCGGTGTTGGTTCTAAAACTAGACCTTTTCTAGGTTAAGGAAGAGGAAGTTTTTGATCTAGCTCATGGCTTGATCTATAAGTTTAATAACATTTGGCCAATACTAAAAGATCTTTAGGTTTGGGTGTTGAGTCATAGGATTCCTTCTTGTAGTATCTTTCCCTAACATTCACCATTGGACTTAGTTCTTTTTTATGGCTAACCATTTTATGAGAACTTGGTAGTTTGGTTTCAACTTGTACACCAAAATGCTATATTTAGTGTCTATTGTTAAAATATTCGATCTACTCGTTTAACCATAGACAATATCACAATATTGTCACCCAACCATAGACACACAGCCACTTCCAAGCACCTTAACCTTTGATAGATATAATGATTCCGGAAGCAGCACTAGAACCAACAGATAACCAAGATAGCACACTTTTCTCCAAAGATAACGCACCAAGTAGAAAGTCCCAAACCACAGACTAAAACCAATACCCAACTGCAATTGTCACAGTTGCACTCCTTCTTCTAGTCTTACACACTACTTGTCTTGAGTCAGAGTGTGTGTGTGTCCAAATGAGCTCAAGCACCCTCTATTTATAGTGCTCCTTGTCACTTGTCTAGGCCGACTTCTCCTTTTGGAGGGTAATACTTTAATATTATTTACTTTACTGAGCTGACTTGTCTTCTAGGGTTCTCACATATCGTTTTAGGGTTTCTCTAGCTTCCAAAATATTCTATTCTAGTCAAAGGTTACACATGGAGGTTAATATCTTCCGAAACTACCATAATATCAACACTCCCTCCTATCTAGGGAGGTATTAACTATAATGGTCTCAAACACATGCATCCAATTCACATGGTATGGGAAAGGCTCACATAGTCTTGCAAACCATTCTACAGGTAGCATCATCATAGCCACAAATGCTATCTCATGATCACATAGATCAAGTCATGAGCATCATCATCACTATCAGTACCATCTGATATCATCCTAGCATCAAAATATATCATTGTTTGCATCATCTCTCGAGGCCATACTCCATCTGATTAATCGAGCATGATGTTGAATAAATCACGTGCTGGACTCAACACACTCAACAGAGTGTCTCCCATAAGTCACTCACTCAACATAGTGATATAGGGACCATTCTTCCTATCCTGATCATTGCCGGTGACACAAGAAGAATGATTGTCCCAACAGATGTTGAAAGCCACACAATGGGCTAAAAGGATCATTCTTCTAATTCGGACATACATCCTAGAAGAATGGTTGTCCTCCTAGATGTTGAAAGCCACATCATGGTCTACAAGGACCATTCTTCTAATCCGAACATACATCCTAGAAGAATGATTGTCCTCCCAGATGCAAAAAGCCACGCCATGGGCTATAGGGACCATTCTTCTAATATAGACAAACGTCCTAGAAGAATGATTGTCTTGAACCATTTTCCTCCCTCTGGCCACTACTATGAACTCAAGGAAAATGTCTTTCTTGTACCAATATCCCCACTCTTGTCACAAATGTGAACTTAGGGAGATGGACCATTATACTTTTTTAGGCAAAGCCCCAGGAAAATAACTATGCTGGACCATTCTACCTATCTGGGAAATTCCCCAGGACAATATTTGTCCATGGTACATCAACAATCTGTCAACCTAGACCATTCTCCACAGAGAGAATGTCAGTCCATTAGCAATCTGTCAACCTGTACTATTCTCCACAGAGAGAATGTTTGTCCACAAACAATCTATTCTACCTAAACCATTCTCCACCTAGAGAATGTTTGTCCACCAACACACTTACTATCCATGATGCCATATATCAGCACTCCCTCCCAACTGAGGAAGTCATCTCCTCCCTTTCAACCAAGGGATGGTATCTCCATAAGTCCCAACTTGTCCCTCAAGTATGCAAACTTTATCCTGGACAAAGGCTTTATCAAAATATCAGGCTTCTATTCATCGATGGAGATGTATTGGAGAATCACTTCTCCCTTTTGGACTTTATCATGGATAAAATAATACTTGATCTCAATGTGCTTTGACCTATCATGGAACATAGGGTTCTCTGAAAGCTTCACACAGCTCTAATTATCACAATAAATAATAATAATAATCTGTTTTTAAGGTCAAGTCCAAGCCACCACACCAAATTGGTGTATGATACCCCCTTGTTTGTGGGACAAGGGATCCCCCCTCCACCCAACAATTTTACTGGTAAATTCTACGGAGGTATACATACCCTACCCCCCTTTGGATTTGAACTTGTGACCTCTTAAGAGGAAACACATGTTCTTAACCATTGCAACCCCTGATCAAATAGTCCAGAAACCAGCTTACGGAGTCATACTTCTTCTGTACAAGCATCACACGCTGCAATATACTTTTCTTCTGCAATGCTGAGTGCAATAGATTTTTTTTTCCTTCTAGCCCATGATATCATAGCAAATCCCAAATTGAAACATATACCAGAAGTACTCTTTATGTCATCTGCACTCCCTGCCCAATCTGAATCAGTAAATCCATGCAGTTGTACGTCATTGTTTGAGGCATATCTCAAACCATAATTTAGCAACCCATGAAGATATCTCAAAATGTGTTTTACAACTATCCAATGCTTATGTCTAGGTTCTACATGGAATTGGCTCAACGTGCTCACAACAAAGCAAATGTCTGGTCGGGTATTAACCAAATACATCAATGAGCCAATCAATTGTTGGTACAAGGAAGAGTCTACTGGATCAGAATCAAAGTCTCTCAACTTCTTCAGATCTGTCACCATGGGAGTTGCCATGGATTTGCAATCCATCATCCCAATATTCTGAAGAATATTTACAAAATACTTCTCTTTCCCTAGGAATATTTCACCACGCTTCTTCCATACTTCTAGTCCCAAATAATAATGCATGAGACCAAGATCCTTCATATCGAATTCATAGGCTAGCTCCCTCTTACACTGAATAATGAGAGGCTCTACACATGTTAGAAACAAATCATCAACATTTAGTAGTAGGATAACAAGTGCATCATTCACAACCTTGTACTAAAGGTTTGGATCAACATAACTCTTGGAAAATCCAAATCTCGTCAAGTAACTGTCAATTTGTACATACCAAGCTCTTGGAGCTTTATTGAGTCCATACAAGGCCTTCTTTAATCTACATACATGGGTTTCTCTCGGTTGTACCTCAAAACCTTGAGGTTTCTCTATGTATACTTCTTCCTCAATTACTCCATTGAAAAAGGAGGTCTTTACATCCATCTGATGTAAACTCCAAACCATGGATGCTTCACGAGATATGATGGCTCTAATAGAGGTATATCTGGCAACTGGAGTAAACGCCTCATCATAGTCTTCTCCCTCCTTCTAGGAGGACCCTCTAGCTACGAAATCTTGTCTTGTATTTATCGATACTCCCATCTACTACATGATTTATCTTGTAAACCCATTTTGAAGTGACTACAGACTTTCCTTTAGGTCTAGACACAATTTCCCATACATCATTTTTCATGATGGATTGATATTCTTCCATCATAGCTTCCTTCCATTATTTCTTCTTGATTTCTTCTTTAGAGGTGGAAGGTTCTACATTGACAAGATTTGTCATGAGTACTGCATAACTAGAGAACCTTTTGGTCCTCTTTCTCTCCCTGAAGATGCCACTGGGAGATTTATGTATTTCTGCTTCCTGTAAGGGGGATTCTAGTCATGTTGGTCATTTTTTGTTCTTGGGTACAACAATTGGTTCTACATGTTCAAGTGGGTGGTATAGTTCTGCACTGGGATGTTATGGAGAACTTGTACTTTCTTCCATGGTATCTTCATGTTTTTCTTCATCATTGGAGTTCATGGAATCTTCATGTTCTTCTTCATCATTGGAGTCCATGGAATCTTCTATATATTTCTTGAAGGCAATCTTCTCATCAAAAGTTACATCCCTGTTGATTTCAAACTTTTGTTGACCTTGGACATAGATTATGTAAGCTTTTGATGTCTCACTATATCCAACAGATATGCCCTTCTTTCCTAAAGGTTCCAAATTCTTCCTTTTGTCCTTAGGAACATGGATATAGACAGGACATCCAAATATCCTTAAGTGTTCCACACTTGGCTTATTTTCGAAGAAGGATTCTTATGGAATCATGTTCTTTAATATACAATGAGGACTAATATTCTGAACATATACAACTATCATAGTTACTTCTCCCCATAGAAACATGGGAAGATTTTGGTCATTCATCATTGCCTTAACAGATTCTTCAATGGAACGGTTCTTTCTTTCTGCCACACCATTATGTTGAGGATTATGTGGAACAATTATCTCCCTCCTAATCCTGACTGCTTTTCAAAAGACAACAAGCTCATTAGAGGTGTATTCTCATCCATTATCATATCTTAGTGTCTTGATCTTCTTATTTGTCAAGTTTTCCACTTCAACTTTGAATTCTTGGAACTTGTCAAAGACTTCATGTTTCGTCTTTATCAGGTACATCCAAGTCTTTCTTGAGAAGTCATATATGAACATCACATAGTAAAGAGATCCTCCTAGAGCCTTCACTGGCATAGGACCACATACATATGAGTGTATAATATCCAATATCTCCTTGGATCTATTCTCACTGCTTGGGAATGACTTCTTAATATTCTTCCCAAGTGCACATCCTTTGCAAACACCTTCATCTACTTATTGTAGTTCCGGTATGCCTACAACCATCTACTTTAGGGATGACAATGCTCGATAATGAATGTGAGCATACCTTCTATGCCATAACTCACTAGGATTGAGTTCATCATGTACAAGATCTTGAGCATTATGACCTAGGAGTTCATACAGTCTTCCTTCATGAATCCCAATGATTCTAGCATCTTCTGTTTTGAATCTTTATACCATACAATAAATTTTCCATTGACAAAGGCTACTCTATCTCCTTTGTATTCCAAGCAAGAAATAAATACTAAATTCTTTTTCAAACTAGGAACATATAAAACATTGCTAAGATGAACATTGTTACCTTATTCCATTTTGATAGAATCTTTTCCAATTCCCTTGATTGCATAAGAGTTATTGTCTCCAAGTTCCACTTTATGTGATGTTTCCTTTTCCTTCATGCCTGAGATATTTTCACGATCACTTGTCATATGTCTTGAAGCTCCACTATCAATCAACCACATGTCATCTTCAAAAGATCCTGTAAGATCTGAGTAGTAGAAGAATTTTGTTTCTTCATGTTTGGATTTATTTGAAGGTTCTTCATCATTGAAAACTGATGCATGGTTTCTTTCCTTTATCTTCTTTGATAGTTTAGGACATTTGTTTTTGTAGAGGCCATATTCATGGCATCCAAAACATTGTACCGTTTGTGTATCTCTCTTATGATTGAATTTATTTCTTGAGCCAAATATTTTCTTACCTTCATGTCTTTTGAACATTGTTGCGAAGGCTTGAAAATATTATTCCTTTTGAGATCTTCCCTTTGAGTTTATTCTTGTCTCTTATTGTGCGCAACAGGTCCAAAGTTCTTCAACTCTTGGAAACTCCTTTATTTTGTCCATGTTTGCAATAAATACATCCCATGATCTAGAAATACCATTCAGTGCTATATTTACAATTCCCTTCTCTAGAATAACTTATTCAATAGCTTGTAGTTGATCTCTCAACTGAGAAATCCTCACCAAGTATGAGGTTACAGTGTCATCCTTAGTCATCTTTGTGTCACGAATCTCATTCTTCAAACTCGTCACTTGTCCAATATTTCTGACTGCAAAAAGGTTAGTTAGGGCATCATACATCTTCTTGGATGATTCAAGATTGGATATATAGGGTATCAAGTGATCTTTGAGAGAGTCCACAGTGATACTCATAGCGTTGATGTTATTGTCATTGAACTTCTCCATTGTTGTGACATTATGAGGTTCTTTCTCTTTTCATGCTTCAAACTGTGGTTCCACGATCTTGCCCTTTGTTGTGCTACTTATATGTTTAGTATAATGCAATCATTAATTATCAATCTGGGATTCGTAATGAACAGAGTTACAAGACACCAGTAAGAAAGGTAATTCTAATGTCATGAGTATAGAACTATTCTAGATTATGTATGCTGGAAACAAAACAAACTAGCAAACCGAAATGCACTTTGGTTGTCTTTCACAGAGAGGCTATCTACTCCATTATGGCACATGCAAGTATGAGATGGAGTTCTTTTGACAGATCAAATCTGCTATCTGACCCAGAGAATTAACTATGCAACCACACTTCTGAAAGGGAAATCACACATCAATCATCAAGACATAGCATGGGTAGTTCAATAGTCAATATACTGAGTATGTTTTGGTTCACAATGTGTTGTTGTAAACTTCACTAGTTCTCATTCAAATATGTCTGACTACTGCTGCAAACATTCATGTCTATGAAACAAAATCAAATTCATAAAAATAGAGCATATGCAAAACAGAGTGAGTAAATCTCTCTAAGTGATCATATAATTAAAATTCTAGTCTAAATTGTAATGCTATCATCTGAAGGAATTAAAGCTTTAGCTAATATAACATTCACACTATTGAAATCAAATGCTAATACTAATCTACGAAGGTGATGAACTTTTTTGGGAGGTGGGCCCTTGCTGCTTCAACAGGTCAGCAACTGGAGTCTACAGTAAACTTGTTTTCAACCCACACATTACTCTCACTCAAACTTCAAAACATATAATCAAACTATGCTAACAACTCAGCTCACATTCAATCATAGATGATCAAGGCATAGAGATAAATGTTGTCCTTCTATTAATCTTCACCCAGAATATGTTCTACAATATATAACACTACTTCACATCTATATTATGCTAACTCTCTACTACTTCCACCATCCTTGCCATGACTATTTAAACAGTCTTAGTCGTGAAACACAAGGAGGTGAAATCATTTGCAAATCATTCAATTGTTAAATTTAATTATTCGGTTACATATTTTAAGCTTCATCCTCATGACACAAAGTGCATGAGGATGAAGCAACAAAAAACTATCCTAACATAGCTTTTCTAAAACATTTATGATTCAATAAACACTCAATAGTTGTCTTGGGCACGATCTGGAGCTAAACTTGGTACATTCAGCTTCCTAAATTGGTACCGGATCGTGACAGGTAGATGGTACCAGATCCGAACAGTGCACAAATGGTGGTACCAGATCACGACAGTCCATGACCATTGGTACCGGATCACGACAGGTGAGATTCAGTACTAGATGTGTTTGGTACTGGATCCAGACAGTGGCAATCTGGTGCACAAGTACCAGATAGCTGAGATGGTATAGGAAGGCTAGATTTATCTAGAGGTCAAAGATTATACATGGCAAATTGAAGCACTAGTACATGAAACATTTAATCTCCTAGCTCAATAAACCACAAAAATGCATGAATTAATTATACTTTACCTCGTGACCTTATCAATGGCTAATGGTAGTATTCTTTGTCATTACCCAAGATTAGGTAAGCCAAAAAGGTATAGATGAGGAGTAAAATAGGGTAGTGGGGATGTCAATTTAGGATCTCAACATTCCCCCATGCCAAAACCATTGCATGTCCTCATGCAACTGAAAACAAACCCAAAATTTTTCAAAACTTGAGACTGCATTCTTTACTGCTATGGATTAATGATGTTGATGGCTGAGTCCTCTTCTTTCAGCTCCCTTTTTATGACCCTAATGTATTGTAGGAGTTGTAGTACCTTATTGAGCTTATTAGAAGTCTCTTCATGGTCATCTTGAAGTTTTTGGTTGTTTTCTTTCAATTGCTCGTTTTCCTTTTTGATATACCTGTCCAATAGTTGGTATTCCTTCACTTCTTGTTTGAGTTCCTGATTTTGTTTTTGTAGTTCCTCAATATTTTTCTTCATATGTTCTTTTGTTAAGGTCTTTGTTGACTCCATTATTACTGGTTGGATGCATTTTCTTTCCTCGACTTCCTCCCTCATCCCACATAGATTAATAGTGGCTTGTTCCTTGGTCAAACTAGGGATGTCATCCTGGACTGATAAGTCTTCAGAAGGGGAGGTAAGATCTATTGGATCTTCCTGTGTATGAGGAATA
The DNA here is from genome assembly GCA_000966675.3 of Picea glauca. Classification (NCBI taxonomy): domain Eukaryota; kingdom Viridiplantae; phylum Streptophyta; class Pinopsida; order Pinales; family Pinaceae; genus Picea; species Picea glauca. The sequence continues at coordinate 173,118 of JZKD02S1857334.1, read as the reverse complement.
ACAACTACTTTTCCTCTCTCCGCCATGCTCCTTGTGGTTCTTTTACAAGGAGGTACTGGATCAAGGGTGCTCACAGTCTTCCTTTTCTTCTTTTCTATTTGTGGAATGGTTACATGGGATTGTTCTATAGACTGTTCACTTTTATTTTTTGATCTATTCTTCCCTTTCCTTACATTTTTTGTCTTATGGCCCTTCTCCTCAGGTGCTACTATTGAAGTCTCCTCTATTAATTTGGTTTTACCATTTGATCTTTGACCTTTAAAAGTCTTATTGATTGTGGAAGAGGGCCCTGCTTGTTTACTAGATTTTTCATGCTGGCTCACTGTCCTGGATGATGTTGAAGCTACCTTATCCTTATTGCCCTTTTTCCTTCGAGGTTCCTTATTTTTCTTTGGAGCGTGTTGGGCTTCCTCCACAGTTTTGTTTTCTATGGGAAGGTGTTGAGTGATAAGGATTTTCCAACTAATCCTCTGCTTCCTAATTTCATGTAAAACTAACATTTTAATAAGACCTTGATGGTAAATGCTAGTCTTCTCAGTTTTGGATAGGGATTTGACAAGGATTTGACACCTCTTACCATTTTGTTCAAACTCATCCACAGAAAATATGGGAAATCAATTTCAGGGCCTCCTTCAAAGTGTAATAGAAGCCTAAGATGATATATGAAGGTCATAGCATACCTGCCCTCACAAGTGAGGAATCGTTGAAGACTAGTAATCATTGAATGATATTCTTCCTTGATATAGTTCCTAGGGATCCCCTTTTTCCAATCAGGGTGCTGATGGTCTTCTTTCAAAAATCGTTGGCACATTTCCTTGTTTATTCCTACCCCTTTGAAGTATTTGTTTCCTCTGTTAGGTAATCATGTGACCTCCCTTAAGGCTTCTTCATTGATTGTCAGTTGTAGATTACCTATATGTGCAATCTCTCCATTGTAACCTTGAATAAATTCGTGAGATATCTTCTCGTGCCAGCCTGTGAATTTATCCAAAAATGGCAGCCATCCTGATCTAGCATACTTCTCTCGACATAGTTGGAATTCCTCATTCTCTCTATAAATTTGGAAGACCGGTTCATGTCTACTTACGACCATCGTTATAAGTTGTGAGAAAAGGATCAGATTGTAGCACAAGGGTTTAGTCAGTTGATGAGGGTAAGGGTTTGGTATCGAAGATCGTGGAGAGGAATAGGCTTGGAACTGGAGAAAGGTAACGACAATGGAATATGGTGATGGCGTCGAAAATGTGAATGGTAATTTTAAGTAAGGATGTCGCAAGGAAAATTTAAGACCAGATGAAGCTTATCTGGATGGCTTCGCCACCAGATAAGCCATTTCATTTCTACCCGTTAATGTAATGATGAGGACAAGACGTTGGGTGTCAAAGCATCATTTTGGGATAGGTGATTGGACTTCTGAGTGGTGAATTTGATGTTGGATCATGGTTCATGACACAAGATAAGTTCATGATTTTCTTAAGGGAGAAGTACATTCATGGCCTATCATTACTAGATATGCTTCATATTCATTCTTTGATGTGATTTTTCCCTCAACCATTTTCAAGCGCTTATGAGAGGATTGATTAAGTTTAGGCATATGGGTATGAGGGATAGTTGCATGGTTTTAATACTAAGGTCATAAGATCTAGTATATATGTTCATACCTATTATAGTTTTATGAGCAGAGGAAAATAAATACATTGTTACCTTTTATTTTACCTTTGTATGGTCAATACCCATAGCATATGCGACTGCTTGTAGATTGTCAGAATTCATCTTTTTAGGCTGGAGTTTTCTGAAAGTTTGGTACAGGAATTTCCTGTACTTCTTTATTCTTTTCTTATCTTCTTTTGTATTTGGTTCTGGAGGGTTGTAGGGTGATCATGTTGGTTTCTGAAGGTGAGATGTGATTCTGAAAAAGAATTATGAAGGAGCTCTTTGACCTTCCCCCATGTCAAGGATGTTGCATATATGTATGCAAGAAGATTCAACATGTTGTATCATAATGGAGAAAAGATGATAAGAGAAAAAGAAACCAAATCAAATTTCAGAAGTACATTTATCACCTAGCATATGATCACATGCCTAAAAATTGAAATTATCTTTCTTTTGATGACTTATTGACAAAGGTAGCATTTAGCAGTGAAAACAGGGGAGTTTTTATATGTTTTCCAGAAGAACAGATCCAATCCTAACTTGCTTTAGAGATTTACTATCATTAGATGTTATAGATAAATTTCACAGTATAAGTAGATTAGACTCCCTAGTTAGGGCTCCACTCTTAAGAAGTTTCCTTCTTAGATAATGTAGGCTTTAGATGCTAGACCGGTAAGTTGACTTAGGTTAATTCTCAAATGGACATTTTCTTGTAGTAATTATGTTGCTTATTAATCTGGAGTTTGTATCTCATAAATTCCAATAGTGATCTTTGATTTTTTTTTTTTTTAGATGAAAAAAGTGATTTTTTCAATCAGACAAGTATAGATGAGACATTTCTCAACCAGAACCCACTGCCAGCAAGCCTGTTCAGTACTCCGGTGGGGTAGTTGTGATAATTAGTGAGAGATCCCTTCCCCAGGCAGAATGCCTCATTGCCAATAGGCTTGTTTAGTACCCTAATGGGTTTGCCTAGTCATACCACAGACCAGTACCTATTGCCAGCAGACCTGTTCAGTATCCTGGAAAGTTAGTCTCTTAAACCCTTTTTCCATCAAAGGCTTCTTGTCCATAGTCACCTATTTTGGTTTTTATTAAAGAGTTCTTTTCACGGTGACAGGGGAGGCTTGTCTGAAAACCTTTTTACAGGATGGGATGGTATTGGGTTGGAAGGTATATTCTCTTCTTTGAATGTATTTTAAAGATTTGTCTGAAGGAAAGATAAAAAATTTATGCACATTATTTATTTAGAGTGATCCAGATGTATAATTTTGTCTGAGTTTGTCCATAAGAGAATGACCTAAAGTTTCTTTAGGGTACTGATACATCCTCTTCCATAAAAGTTTTCCTAGTGTGCCCATGATAGAGAGTGTTCATATACTCATATGTTACTCTTTAGTAAGATAATCCAATGAATACTATTGAAGTCTAGTTAGGGTAGGATAGTTACTTGTAGGCTAATATATTTTTTGTTCCTTTAATCATGCTAAAATACTGGATAAAGGCAATCTTTAGTTTTTGAAGCAGATTATGGTTCTTTGAACAATCATAGGTAAAGTTTGTGCCCTCTTTTTTTTAAGCAACAAAACCAAAAGAAATTAAAATACTTCCTTTTAGTTAGCAACAGAACCAAAAGAAATTAAAATACTTCCCTTTAGTTGTCAACAGAACCAAAAGAAATTATTGCTTCACAAGGGCTGCCATTTGATGTTGCATTCGTCTTATTGGATCCAACTTAAGTGGTTGTTGCATGGCTTCATACTTCAGATTAATTGACATAATATTTTGAAATATGCGTAGCATGCCTTGTTAATTAGGTAATGTGTCCTGAGAGTACCGTATAAGGACAGACTTCTGGTATCGGACCAGCACAGGACTGCTGGTATCGGACCAGAAAAAAATATTATTGATGCCTACAAATTGATGTTTAGCAAGTTCATGAAGGGTCAAATAAATTATAGAAATCTACTTAAAAAAAAATTGCGAAAGTAAAACAAAAGGAGGTAAGAATCTCTTGTTACCTTCAGCTTATTAACAGAATTCGGTCCACACCTATGTACAAAAGTTTCTAATAAACCAATCAATCAATGTGGATAAGTAGGAGGGTCTCCTTCCTTACTAATCACCTACATATATGAATTCTGTAGTATACGAGTCAGAAATTCCTTTTTTGACAGGGGTTTGTTATAAATTCTGAACCGGTGACCATTCACAAGTAGTGGTGTATGTTTTTCATCAATTGTCTTTATCCTGATTGAACCATTATCATAGATAGTGTCAATTTCATAAGGTCCCATCCAATGAGTAGTTAACTTACCTTTGAAGTTCTTGTATCTGATGTCATACAACAGGGCCCAATCTCCTTGTTGAAAATTTTTCTTTTTCAGATACTTGTCATGCCATTTTGCTCTCTACTCTTGAATGAGGGTGGTTCTTTGAAGTGCTTCCTGCCTGATTTCGTCCAACTCATTAAGCTGCAAGAGTCTTTGTTGTTGGGCTTCATCTAAGTTCATGCCAACTTGTACTGCAGTCCTAAAGGTTTTGATCTGAAATTCTATGGGAAGAAGCACCTACTTCCCATACACCAACTCGTAGGGTGTATGTCCTGTTGTATTCCTCCAGATGATTCTATAATCCCATAAGGATTTTAATAATCTTTCACCCCAATCCTTGTGGTGTAGCTGCACTGTTTTGGTAAGAATGGACTCAATAACCTTGTTGGTAGACTCTACTTGTCCATTTTCCTGTGGATGGTAGGGTGTAGATTTCCTGTGTTTGATTTGGTATTGTTCAATAACAGCTTTGACTAGATGAGAGGTAAATTGAGTTCCCTGATCAGTCACAATTTCGTGAGGTACACCAAATCTAGTAAAGATGTCATTAAAAAGGAAATCTACCACTGATTGTTCACTTACAGCTGGTAAATCTTTTGCTTCGACCCATTTAGTCACATAGTCAGTGCATACAAGTATATACTTTTTCTTTTTAGATGCAGGGTTAATGGGCCCTACAAAATCTAATGCCCATTTCTCAAAAGGCTCAATAACTACATGGGCTTGAAGTGGAATTTGGTCTTGTGCAGTAGGCTTACCCATTCATTGGCATTCATCACAATTGGATACATAGGTTTTAGCATCTCTGAAAATATGAGGCCGGTAATAACTAGATTGTAGAACTTTGTAAGCGGTCGTCTTGTCTGTGAAGTGTCCTCCACAAGGACCATCATGGCAGGCTTGTAAAATATCATGAATTTCATCTTCCCTTACACATCTCCTGATTACCAAATCTGGTCTTGTTTTGTAGAGGCAATCATCGTGCCAGATGTAGTTTGCACTTAGCTGAATTACTTTTTGTTTTTCTCTAGGAGACAATTTATGAGGCATCCTTCATGTCACAAGATAGTTAGCTACATCTGCATACCGAGTGAATGTAAAAATAGAAAACAAATTTTCATCAGGAAAGTTATCTTCTACTGGTGCATTATCTCCCAAATGAATCATTCTAGATAAGAAATCAGCCACAAGATTATCCTTACCAGGTGTATCAATAATGTTGATATTAAACTCTTGCAATAATAAGAGCCATCTTGTAACTCTAGGATTTGTTACATGTTTTTTCATTAAGAATTTGATGGTTGAATGATCAGTGTGTACAAAAGCTTGATATCCTGTAATATAGTGTCTAAATTTATTGATAGCATGGACTACAGCTAGAAATTCTTTTTCTATGACCGTATAATTAACTTCAGCTGGAGACAGATTTTTACTGACAAAGTAAATAGCATAGGGCATTTGATTTTCTCTTTGTCCAAGAATTGCCCCAAGGGTTGTGTCTGAGGCATCGGTACATATATGAAAAGGAAGGGACCAATTTGGTCCTCTTAATACAGGGGTAGTTAACAATTTCTGTTTTAGAATTTCAAAAGATATTTGGCATTCATCATCCCACTTAAATTCGGCTTCTTTAGATAATAACTTGAATAAAGGGGTAGCTAGGCTTGTAAAATTCGGAATGAATCTTCTATAGTATCCAACATTCCCTAAAAAGTTGCGAACTTTCTTTTGTGAGGAAGGTATTCTGATTTGTGTAATAATATAATTTTTTTTCGGATCAACTCTCATTCCAGAACCAGAAATGTGATGTCCCAAAACAATACCTTCAGTGAGAATCATTTTTTACTTTTCATTGCTTAAGGAAAGGTTAGTTTCCTTACACCTAATCAAGAATTTTTCTAGACTAGTCAAAGCTTGTTGGAAGTCTTGTCCATGGACTGTAAAGTCATCCATGTAGACTCCCATGCAATCATTGGTCAAGTCAGAGAAAATGGCTAGGAAAACCCTTTGAAAAGTGGTTGGGCCATTGCAAAGTCCAAAAGGGAGCACCCTATAAGCATAGGTACCCCATGGGCAGGTGAAAGTGGTCTTCTCCTGGTCTTCGGGTACTATTTGTATTTGGTTATAACCACTAAACCCATCCAGGAATGAAAAATACTTCTTTCCGGACAAGGTATCCAACACCTGATCAATAAATGGTAAGGGGAAATAATCCCTATGGGTGGCTTTGTTTAACTCCTGGAAGTATACACATATCCTCCACTTACCATTTTTCTTGGGAACTATGACAAATGGAGATACCCATTGACTATCTGAAATGGGGTATCTGAGATTGGCTTGAAGGAGTTTTTGTAATTCCTCTTTTACAATATCTTTAAGGGCTAGATTCATCCTTCGCTGAGGCTTTCTAACTAGTTTGATTTGGTCATTAGTGTAGATATGATGTGTTCATGTGTCAGGGTGAATGCCTTTCATGTCTGCATAATCCCATGCAAAGGCATCAAATTGTCTTTGGAGCATTTCAATTACTTGCATCTTTTGTTCTGGTTCCAAACTAGAGTTGATATACAAAGGTTTTCCTGGGCTAATCTCAACAAGTTCAGTAGTTTCTTCCTTCTCTGAGGAAGATGGTGATAAATTATATAATTGAGTGATATCAGGGTGCCAAGTTTGTTGAAATTCAAAACTGAAAATATGTGACAATTCTACAAAAGACCTCGGGTATTCAATGCAATTTGTGTCAGCCAAAAATAAACTTAAGACTTGTTCATCTGATTGTTCTTGCATTCCTATTACTTTTTCAAGTGTTAACAGGGGTCTGATGCAATCATCCTCTCCATAAGGGTTTTCTAACCAAACAAGTATTTCCTGTGTCGGTTGGGTAGGAGGGAAGAGAACAATTTTTTGGCTATGTGTGCCATTAGATATAGTCATCTCACCAGACTGACAGCTGATAAAGGCATCTGTTGTGGCCAGCCAAGGGTAGTTGAGAACCACAGGGTGTCCTGGTTTGGAGGATGATTTAGAATAGATGACTAAAAAGTCTACTGGATATTCCCAGGAAGCTAGAGTGACTATGACATCATCTAGACTTCCTGCAGGGCTAATGACTGACTTATCTGCCAACTCTATCATGGTTTGGGTTGGTCTTAACTAGTTGATTTGGAGCTTTTGCAAAGTGCCAAAAGGCATTACATTAATTGCTGCACCCAAATCAATGAGTGTGTTTGGTAGAGAAATACCATTAATTTCAACAGTGACTACTGGGTTTCAAGGGTCATTATATTTGTATGGCATTTCAAAAATAAATTCAGATAATTGTCCCACCACCTGAATAAGGGGAGATTCCTTCTTCTTCCTTCTTGGTTTCTTGATGCAAATATCCCTTATGATTTTGGTGTATATGGGGATATCCTTAATGGCTTGCAGCAGAGGTATTTTTATACATACATTTCATAATTCATCTTCTATATCTCTGTGCAAGGGTGGGTCAAGTTTCTTCACTAATAGTCTTTCGGGGTAGAGTGGGAGATTAACTTGTTGGGGTACTTGTACAGACTGAGAGATGATTGGAATAGGAGGGGAGGTCTCTTCTTCTGCAGGGGTGGTTTGAGTGTTTTCTTCCTCAGAATGGTTATCATTTTCTTCCTAAATTATTACTGCAAAATTTGATTGGTTTACAATTTTCCCCGATCGTAGTTGAATTTCATAGGTTGGAAAGGTTTGAACTTCTGCATTTTGCATCGGGTGGGTGGTTCGATTATTGGGGTTAGGGATTGGCTGGGAAGGGATTGTTGTTGGTTTCGGAGGGTTGTGGGCAGCTTGGTTTTGCTGTTGATTGGCATTTATAGGTGGTTGCTACTATTGATTAGGGTTCAAGGGGGTTGTAAATTGTTGTTGTGTAGGAGGTGGGAGTAAATATTGCATCTGTGGTGGGTTGAATCCAGGTAGTAATTGGGAAATGTTTGCAGGGTACTTTGGATATGTAGGATAAGAGGGATTTCCATACACAAGTCCCCTCCAACCTTGTTACCAAGGTTGAGTTTGAGCTTGCTGAGGTGTCCATTGTGGATAGGTCATTGGAGAAGGACCCTATTGTTGTTGTTGATATTGTGCATTAGGGTCATAAAATGTATTGGGGTTTTGGGCTCTCCAAGGTCTTCTGGAAGGGTATGGTTGTTCTTGTGAGACTCCTCCTCCCCTATACATGGCTTGCAGCTCAAGCAAAGTTGGACACTCAGATGTGGGGTGTTATAGTGTACACAGGACACATATTTCTATGACCATTAATGGGCATTCTTTCTTACTGTGCTTCTTTTGACATCTATGACAAAATATTGCTAAAGAACCCTCTTATTCTTGTTTCTTTTTCAGTTTTAGAGTATCTAACTGGTTATTGATTGTGCTCAAGATGTTTGTTTTAAAGTTCTCTAATAAGTTTCCTAACTCAATTCTGGTGACAGTCCCTGAGCTTTGTTTTGTATTTCTGTTAAAAGGATCTCTTGGTCCTTTGCCTGTTTTAGCTTGTTCTCTTGAGTATCTTCTACAGTAATATGCAATCTCTGCAAAAGGCTTTTGGTGTACATCTCTTGAACTCAACAAGTTTAAAACTTTTATGTAGTCATCTCTAAGACCTTTCAAGAATACAGTTATTACTACAATTGGGTCTGTGGTGAATAGTTTTGATTTCTGATAGTTGTATAAGAACCTTTCTAAGTAGTCTTCAGGGCTTTCATCTTCTATTTGCTGCATTTTAAAAATGTCGTTTTTAGCATTATCCTTACAATAGTCTTGGTATTTCCATAAAAATGTGTCTTTCATCTGATCCCAAGAGAGGATTGTATTTTCTCCTAAGCTCATAAACCATCTTAAGGCTGAATATTTCATTGTAGTAGGAAAGAGCTTAAGTTTTTGGGCATCATCTGAGTAGTTATAGCTTCTACATAATATGTCAAACTCGAATAAAAATAAATTTGGATCTTCAGTTGACATACCTCTGAAAGTGGGTAACGATGATAGTGGGATATTTTTCATGCTGATGTTTCTGGAAATATCCAAGATTGGAAACCAAAAAGTCTTAGTCTTTGTGGCTGCATTTCCTTCTTCTTCTTCCATTCCACTGATAGATGGTTCAGAAACTGTATTTTCTTTGTCTCCTAAATGTTCAGCAGATTCACATTCTGCCTGCCCCAACACTGATTCTTCCATTTTAGGTTCTCCTTCTAGAGCCTCGTTGGCTCCCCTTGAATTTTCTCCTAGTGGAATTTTTCCTACACCAGTGTCAGTTGGATTAGT
>JZKD02S1857334.1:145048-156114 GCA_000966675.3 Picea glauca | reverse complement strand
TCTTTCTTTTCCTCTGATGTTTTAATTACATTTTGTCTCTTACCCAATGAAAAAGTTTTTTCTTCTTCAGATGGGGATTTACTGGCGATACTCATCATTTATTTCTCTACATCTAGTGTTTCTTTGAATGGTTATGCTAAAGTAGTTTTATTGGCTTTTTTAACAAAAATAAAATGGAAGATGGTAAGGTTGTAGTATAAAATTCAATAATTACATTGTCTACAGGCCTAGAATCTTCTGGGATTTTACTCATTAGTGTCAAGAGTCTTTGATTAAAATGTTAAATTTTTTCCTTAGGATCCATTTTGATTCTTGATAATTATAAAACTAAAGCGATCGAGGTTTTGTCCTCACCAAAATTTTTCACGAAAGTAGTTTCGAAGTCATTCCAGCTTGTGATCGTTCCTTGTGGCAATGTAAAAGACCACGTGGAAGATTTTCCTTCAAAAGTGTATGGGAACAACCAACATACAACATCTTCATGTTGCACACCTTTTAGGTTAACTGCTAGAATAAATTTACTTATGTGATCTTCCTAAGATTTCCTATTATCAAGATCAAATTTGGGAGAGAATTTCTTAGGGTTTTTTGGAAGATCATGAATGTCACTGGGAACTGCAACAACTCCTAGGGTAAGCCAAGTTCTCCTTGATACTCCAACCATTATTCTCCTTGAGGGATGTCTTGGACTTACCAGAGGGGTTTGTCTAGGACTTCTTGGTGGAGAGGGTGGTTGGGGACCAACAAGAGTGTGAGGTGGACTATGTGGAGGAGATGGGGGCTTCCCTAAACCAAGCTGTGTTGGGAAATTGATCAGATAATCATTAGGATCTTCAAATCCCCTTAACATATTTTAAAATTCATCCAGAGGATCAGGCCCAAAGATAAAATTTAATTCAGTGTCCTTGTCTTTTCATGACTATCTAGTTCCTTCAGGAATTGTAAATTCGATAGGGGGTTGACCAATTTCCTTGCTACATGCTCTAGTTAAAACCCTAGATAATTGAAGTTGTGGATTAATTATATTGATTTCCTCAAAGACGAAATAATCAATAAGATCATTTGAAGATGATGAAACAATTTTATATTGGGATTCTACCTCCTATGGCATTTTGATAGTTTCATGTGAATTAGACATCGAACCTTGTTTAAGAGATGAAGACCCACTGGTATATTTAGGAACCTTCTTAGTAGGTGACTTGGTACGAGATGAATGCAATGTTTTAGCACCATGAGATGACTTACCAAATATGCATGTCACTTGACCCTCCTTATAGCGCCAATTGTTGACAGGCAATAAAATTCCCTCCTGCAATAGGGAATAACCACCCGATCACAAGCCCCAATTAGGTTAGTTTTTGTTAACCTATTTTGTGGGCTTGGTTTTCCATTCAAATAGTTCTCTCTTTCAAAAAGAGACTTTATTTTTTTTAGGCTTAAATAAATCATAGCCTATTCTTATAAAAGAAAGTAATATTAATGCATTATTCTTATCTTAAAAGTGAGAGCAAAACAAAAAGTGTGTAGATAAAGAAGATAGATTCTCAAGAATTAGAAAGAATTTATCATCTTAAGAATATTTTAAATACACTAATGATTTATACTAAGAATATATATCAATAATTATATCTACACTTCAATGATAACCATAGAGATAATCATAAATTTTGGAACAAATAGAACTATGAGACAAAAGTCTAATGAACTATGTTCCCGATCTATATCATCTCATTAACAACCTGCAAGAAATTGATGGCTGAAATGTAAATCTCTATTGGCTATCATGAAACATGTATATCAAGCATAAGAAAATAAATGAATGATAATTCTTCAAGAAGTAATTCTTAAGGATTCATCGTTTAAAATAAGTTCAGCAATTTCCTCAAATCATAAAAATAATCATTGATAGAAATGAATATTCCTTTGTTTGATATTTAGTTAATTAACAATATGTAATGTTCACAAAGCAATTGTATGATAATTGAAATGAATGAAGACTGATTAGGGACGTTTAACAAAAATGCAAATGTTAATGACTATATTTTATTCTAAGAAAAAATGTTAACAAACTTGATCTTTCAGAAATTAGAATAAACTTTGATAAAAGTATAAACTCAATATGAGTTTGTTGAAAAATCCAAAAGAAATCGGATATAGTACAAGAGTTTTTGAATAAAAATACCAAATTGACTTTCATAAACTGGTCCCTTGCCCAGAAAGAAATGAGAAGTATCATGTAAGAGAAATCTACCCTCTAGCTATTAAAAATTCCTCCCTTTGGTCTTTTCATTCTTGAGTATTTATAATACTTGAATGTATTAACTAACTAACCTAGGATTACTCCTTTCATTTATTATAAAATATCTTCTTCTCTAATATCCTTGATTCAAACCTTGATCTAAATCTTCAAACATAATCTTTAAAGATGCCATATTCTTGTTTTTGCTGCTACAAAATTGTCACGCTGACACCTGGGTTGATTTGCACGTTGACCAAGGGTTTTTGGATCGACTCTTCTAGAATGGTGAACAACATGACATCCTATGGAAACAAGGGTGAGGACCCATGTGTCCAATTCCTTCACAACTTGTTGGCATATTTACAGACAGAAGGCAATGTGTGCATGTTTTTCATTGATAGCAAAGATCAACACAATCAGCAACGCAGCGATAATGGCATGGAAATTTCAAGGTCAATAGTGAAGAGAAACATTAATCATTGGATCCCATTTAGAATTCCCGATGACCGTCAGATAGGAGGAGCGCACAGTAGAAGACAACAAGTATCATGTGTCATATCTAAGCCCGAAGACCGATCATTGTTGGATCTAGAAGAAGGAGCATGATCTTTACATGTAAGATGAAGTGGGCTTACAAAGTCCCGAAAGCAGGAGAATTTTCCATCTTCAAGAAGTACACGTGGCGAGCAATTAGAATTTCGATGTCTTGCACATTGGAGGAGTCAACAGAGTGTGATGTGAAAACTTGTGATATGCGAAATCACGATAAGATATGAACCATTGATCCAAGAAGGACACGTGTAAAAAGATCAGGGAACGACAAAGGCTTTGTTTCAGAGTTTCTAAGATCGGGAAATCCAAAGGGAGGAGGTGCTCTAACCTCTCGAACTTGCGATATGCGAAATCACGATAAACATTCTTGACTATTAGATGCAGACTACACATGGCGAGAGGTCAGCTTTTCGCTGGCTGGAAAGTCAAAGGAAGGAGGATCTCTATCCTTTGAAATTGTGAAACGTGAAACCGCGGTTCAATCTGAGTCGTTGATCAAGGGAGAGCATGGACCGTTGATCTGGATCCATTTCGGAGTTTCAGATATCGAGATTTGGAGGAGTCAAGGAGACTCACAACAAAATTGCAAAGCACCTTTTGGTACAGCCTGTGGTCACCTCCGATGGTCATGTGAGGGGAAGAAGCTAGCAATGGTGAGCTCCATTTCAGAGTTTCAGTGATCACAAATTGGAGTGTCGAGACCCTTCATCACAGGAATGTCGAAATGCGAAATCATGAAATTCAAGTTCTGGATAAGTGCTTGGTTATGGCTAACGGTCATATAAGAGGAAGGAGCTAGTTGCTAAGCTCCATTTCAGAGATCACAAAATGAATATTCGAGATATCTCACTAGAAGATATCCGAAATGTGTAATGTGAAATCACTTTCTGATTAGCCTGTGGTAACAGCCAGTGGGCACATGAGATAAATGTGAGACACTGCGGATGTAATCCAACAGTGTTGGTTATTTGAGAATTTGATCGAAGGGCTATTGTTGATCTTCAAAATTAATTGATCAGTTACGATTCAGTTAGTAGAACTGAATCATGGTTCTTGGATGGTTGGTGATTCAATTGCTGAGGTGTTTTTTTTTCTGTTTTGGCTCTAGGATATTCGAGGTGTAACTGAGGTGGTGGAAGTGCATAAAAGAGATATGCAATGACTATGTAGGGTTAGATGTTCTGACTGAAAAATGAGGTAAACTGGGAGAAAGGAAAATCGTAGAATACACAGTGAGAGATCAAACTCAAAAACGATGAACAAAAGATGAACTGAGCAGAAGAACAATGAAGCAGAGAAGATTTGCAGAACAGAGAAGAAGGGGTAAGAAGTGAGACACCTGTATTGTTTGTTATTCAATATTTATTCATAATCAGGGAGGTAGGGTGGTGCTAGGGAGGACTATAGTCCTATGTTATTCAAGTTGGTGCTTGAATACTGAAAGTTGGAGCTTTCATCTAGTCGTGGCTAAAAACAAAAGTGGCAGGGTGGTGCTAGGGAAAACACATAGTTTTCTGTATTCAAGTTGGTGCTTGTATAAGTGGAAGTAGGTGCTTCCATCCAGTCGGTGATAGAACTCTCAGGGAGTTGGTGCTTCCTTCTAGTGGGTGTTAGAGAAACCAAAGAGTTGGTGCCCTCAACAAGTTGGAGCTTGTAAAACAGAGGTAGTAGCTTCACTTTGAGTTGGTGCTCAAACATAGATGATGTACAGAAATTAAAAGACTGCCTATCATTCAAAGAAGAAGAGGTGTTCTCCCTTTATGGTTTTCCTCAAGAAAATTTGTCTCCGTGTATATCTTATGTGTGACTGATGTTCATTATTCATGTTGTTCTCATGTTGTATAATATTGATGGTCACTTGGAAGAGATTAAAAATTGTTTGAGTAGTCATAAATTGTTTAAGCACAGTAACAACTGATTCACCCCCCCCCCTCTCAGTTGTCTTAGTAATTTCAACACAACTGACTGCATATGTGACAACAAACGAGCGATTACAAAAATCTAGTTGTTCTGGTAAACATAGATAACATAACCAATTTGTATTTGCTAAATTTAGGAAATCAAAACAAAATAGTTATTACCTTATGATCTTTAAACATCATTTCTATGATAGATCTCTGGCTAGAATGGAGGTATGTGTGCTACAAAAAAAATGAATATCTCTTGAGAAAAAAGTGAATTTGGGCATAGGTATAACCATATGGTGGAAGCACTTGACAAAATTGTTAATTTCCTGATTTGATTTCAATATTTTGGCCTGCTATTAGACCTATTTTTCCTCATTTGTCTTCTTGGTCTACACATGAGGAATTTTACTTGTAGGTTCTGATTCTACAACCTCATTTTCTTCTTCTGTTTGAACCCCTTATACACATGTTTTTCCAACAAGGAGTTCTCCTTCCTCGACTTCTCATTTTCTATTAAAATTTTGGTATGATATTTTAACCATAGACAATGTCACATCATTAGCACCCAACCATAAGCACAAGGCCACCCTTGAGAACCCTAAACTTTATTTAAAATAATTCTGACAAGCCTACTCTAGTACCAACAAATAAACCCTAGCTGCTAACTGCAGCAACAACTCAAGACAAGTAGAGTGCTCCTTCTCCAAGGGTAGTGCACAAGAGAGAGAGAGTCTCCATATCAACAAAAAAAGTACCATACACAACTGCAACAGTTGCAGCTGCACTACTCTCTCAAAATTGCACCATACTTAGCAATAATATCACAAAGAGTATCACCAAAAGAATCACCAAGAGAATCACCAAGAATATCACTTGATAGCCCTATCGAGAGACCAAGACCAAGAGATGACCATACACCCTTGCACACTAACTGGTTATCCAAATGAGCTAAACCGCCCTCTATTTATATTAATTTGTCTAGTGAATTTTCTAGTTGGGCCGACCTGACTTTATGGTAATTGTATTTTATGTTTATCTTTTTCCTGGGGAGCCGACTTGTCTTTCTAGAAGATAATATTATAATATTATTTATTCTACTAGTTTGAATTTTCTTCTAGGGTTTCCTCACATCTATTTAATGGTTCACTTGCTTTCGGAATATTCTATTCAAAGTCAAAGGTTATACATGGAGGTTAATACCTCCCACAACTACCAAAACATCAACACTCCCTCTTAGCTAGGGAGCTATTAACTAATTTGTTCTTCATGTAGTGGTCTCAAACACATCCATCCACCTCACATGGAATGGGAAAGACTCACATGGTCTTGCAGACCAGTCTACATGTAGCATCACTGTATCCACACATGATATCTATAGTGTAACATGACTTTACCCCATGCATCCAAGGTCTATGGGTATCTTGAAATATATACAAAATGTCCCTAGGACATCCACTATCCTGCATTGCATCAGTACCTGATCATGTGCACCCTCAGTATTGGTGCCAACCCTTTTTCATGACAGATGAGAAAACTCAGTACCAACCCTTTTTCATGTTGGATGAGTTCCACCTATTTCAGTGCCAACCCTTTTTCATGCTCGATGAGTTCCAAATATCTTAGTCCCATCCCTTTTTCATGTTGGATAAGAAAAATTCAGTTGCAACCCTTTTTCATGCTAGAAGAGTTCCACCTGTCTCAGTGCCAACCCTTTTTCATGCTAGATGAGTTCCACATGTCTCAGTTCCAACCTTTTTTCATGTTGGATAAGAACACTCAGTGCTAGCCCTTTTTCATGTTGGATGAGTTCCACCTGTGTCAGTGCCAACCCTTTTTCATGGTGTATGATAATACTCCCTTTGAAGAGGGACCACACTAAGATTGTCGCTGAAGTACTTAAAATTCACCCTCGACAATAGCTTGGTAATCATGTTTGCAACTTGATCCTCTGTAGTCATGATCTGGAGCTTCACTACTCCCTTCTACACCATATCCCTGATATAGTAATATCTAATCTCGATATGATTTGACCTTTCATAGACCACAGGGTTCTCTGAGACTTCATGCAACTCTGGTTTTCACAAAAGATACAGGTCACCTCCAACTCAAGATCAAACAATCATGTAATAAGTTTTTGAAGCCACATTGCTTCACCATAAGCTAAACATGCTACCACATATTCTTTGTAAAACCCAAGCTCATCTGGAAACTGTCTGATCTGGCATAGCATGCCCTAGGTGCCTTCATAGGCCCATACAAAACATTATTCAATCTGTGGACATGAGACTCCTTTTTATGTATCTTATGGCTTCCTTATGTATACTTCTTCTGACTTCTAGAGAAGGTGTGTCATTGTAGTCTTCTCCCTCTTGCTGGTAGAATCCTCTAGACACAAATCAAGCTTTGTACATCTCTATGCTACCATCAAAAACATGTTTGATCTTGTAGATCAATTTGGAAGTCACCACTGACTTCCCTTCTGGTCTCAAGGAAAAATATCCATATTCCAGTCCTTCTGACTGACTTCCTCCTCTGTCACTGAAACTAGGGAATCTTCCCAGGAAGTAGCATATCTCCTCGTAGCCTCTGAAACTTAGATCTATCCTCCTCAACTCATTGCACCTCTCTGGAAGGTCTCTCTCTCCCATCTGAATTTGAGGAGGAATACTTTCTTAATGAAATTATTTGTTGAGATCAGGCTCACTCTGAGTCTCTATAATCTACAGAGCGATATACTCCCTCTGTATGTGATGATTTCTTCTGAAGTATCCTATGAATGGTTTTGGGGAGTCTACTCCTCCTTACTATATCATGAGGGCCAAATCCCTCTAAACTCTAGCTCCTTCTGAGCTGGTACTTCGTGGGGTCATCCACCGCCATCTAAGCCTCACGATATGGCTCGTCAATGCTATATGGCTTTGCATATTGCAAAGTGTCACATGACCAGGTTGGTCTCTTTCTGGTTACTGTAATGATTTTGGGTAGTCCCTTCTGGCTCTACTAACTCTTCTTGATGATCTAAAGAGTGATCAACAACACTAGAGGGATTTTATCGGTCATATTTGAAGCCTTCTGCTCCTTACAATCAATCTCCATATGAGATACTTTGTATCTTGCAAAAGTAACCTTCTTCATTTTATTCTTCTTTGGTACATGGATGTATACGGTCGTTTATACAACTTCTTATCTGGATACTCTGGTCCATGTCTCAAACTAGAGACCATATAAGATGTTGTCTCCTACAACCATCACCATAACTTCCCTCAGAGTTATCACCTGTGACCTACCTGGAACAAGGACAACAAAGGGGAAAACAATGGACAAGAATAATACTCTTATAATAAAAACAAGAATGAGAACAATAGTCACAGTAGCTCCTTCTCAGAGCTATTGCTTGTGCCCTGCCAAGAGCCAAAATAAAAATACAATAATAGGAACAACACTCTTCTAGTGTTGTGATCAATCATTCTTCCATGGTAACCTCCATGGAATTTATAAAATAACCTGCCTGAGACAAGAGAAATAAGAGAAAAAAGTATAATATTATTTTCATAAGAACATATCTATGTCAACAAGAATAAAATACATTCTCATGGTAATCATCGTATTGTTACCAAGATGACCTTCCTGGAAGCAAAACAAGAATTATCTCCTAGAGGATATGTTAGTTCATCTTGCAAATAGTACATCAAACATTTACATGTTGCCAAGTATTCATTGTATCTAGCAGTAATAGAACCTTTCAAGGATTTTTGTCACAACTAGAAATGTAGAAATTATCAAACTTGATATGTGTAAATTGGAAACTTATTAATTTAATCAATCAAACCTAGAACCTGGAGTCTTATCTTCAACAACAAATGTTGTTGATTTTATTTTGAGTCTCCTTCACTCAAGATGACAAGTATTCTCTTCAACATGTCCTCTATACTTAAGACAATATGCTTTCTTGACATAAATCTGAGTTAGGGAATATAATTCAAATAAACTCTAAAATATCAACCTTAATCAATCTAATACTTTAACTAAAGTTAGTTTCTACCTTTAACATTGACCAGAGGTTAGTATGATAATCATAACTTCAATAGATCAAAATGCAACCTAGATGTTCATCACAATAATTCCATAGCAACTGGAGGCATATCAAAACAATCAAAACTAGGGTGCATTGTGATGGATTTGAGATCCTTCTGGATCTACATTTGTTTTTTGGAGAAAATATCCCTTCCCCTACAAATACCCTTAAGATAATGATATAGTTTAAACATATACAAGTACATACCTCTGACAAAATCGACAAGAAGTGGCACCATTTGACAGTAGTGACAAGAAAATGACGAACCTTAAACCTTCAAAGGTGCTTCAACTTGTAATCTATAGGTAGCTAGAGACGCGCTAGGGTAAGGTACACTAGAACAACCAAATATTAGGCCCAACGTTTCACAAAAAATTTACTACAACCGGTACTGCAACTTGTGCTGACACTATAACTGGTGTTGCAATTGGCACTGCAACTTGTGTTGCAATTGGCATGAAGGAATGGGCACTGCAAACCCAATTTTTTAATGAGGAAACCTTAATATCTCAAATTTAGAAATTTTCAGATCTGATCCGAGGAATAAATGGGCCCTACTTAGGTGACTTTCTTAGTGAGTTTAGTAATTGCTCAACAATCTGGGCAATGGGGGAAACTGAGGATATTCCTTCCAGTGGTTAGACTGTTAAGAAGGAAACCAACTCTGATACCATGTTAAAATTTTGGTATGCTCGTTTAACCATAGATAATGTCACAACATTTTCACCCAACCATAGGCACAATATCACCCCCGAGCACCCTAACATTTACTTAGAATAATTTTGGCAAGCCTTCTTCAGAACCAACAGATAAACCATAGCTTCTAATTGTTGCAACAACTCAATACAAGTAGAGCACTCCTTCTCCAAGGGTAGCACAAAAAAGAGAGAGTCTCCATATCCACATATCAAGTACCATACACTACTGTAACAACTGTAGCTGCACTACTCTCTCAAACTTGCACCATACTTAGCAAGAATATCACCAAGAATGTCACCAAGGGAATCACAAAGAGAATCACCAAGAATAACACTTGATAACGCTAGAGAGAGACCAAGACCAAGATATAACCATACACCCGTATTCCTCCTTCAAATTGCAGCTGCAGCTGCAACTGCAACTCTCCACAAGACTTGCGCACTAACTGGGTATCCAAATGAGCTAAAGAGTCCTCTATTTATATTAATCTGTCTAGTGACGTTTTTGGCTAGGCCAACCTGACTTTCTGGTAATTATATTTCTAATTATCTTTTTCCTATGGAGGAGACTTGTCTTTTTGGAAGAAAATATTCTAATATTATTTATTCTGCTAGGCCGACCTAACTTTCTGGTAATTATATTTATCTTTATCTTTTACTTGTGGAGCTAACTTGTCTTTCTGGAAGATAATATTCTAATATTATTTATTCTTCTAGGTCGACCTGTCTTCTAGGGTTTCCTCACATCTTTTTAATGGTTCACTTGCTTCCAGAATATTCTATTCTAAGTCAAAGGTTACGCGTGGAGGTTAATACCTCCCGCAGCTACCAAAACATCAACATTTTCATCTCTTAAACTATCATGCTCGTCCACATTATTAAATTGTGTGCCCTCGAGAATTCATTCTCACTTTTAATAACCCTTTCAAGGATTTTTATTTTCCTAATCTCATTTTTTAATCTCATGGCCTCATCTTTGTTTTTCCTTAACTAAGAGGTTATAATGAAAGTTGATAGAGTGAGTAAGTCCTCATTTGGTATTGAAGGTTGGCCTCTTTCATTTCTTGTGTTTGTAGGTATATCTTCATTTTCACAATCCATAGTTGTAGGAAAATCATTCTTGTTAATACTTTTATTTGGAGAATCTTATTTATCATTGATAGAAGGGGGACCTCGATCCAACGTTTCCATACTTTCTAGGTAATCATAAAAAACTTGTTCAGATTCATCGAACTCGGGGGTAGATCTAGGGTTTCATTTTGAGGTTTGAACCTTTTTTTTTCTTTGTTGTTTTCGAGGCGTGACTCAATTCTTGATTTTTTCTTTGATCCTCTTGAATTATTTTAGGCATGGATCTTATTTTTTTGGTTTGAGGTATCCATTTTTCAGCTATAGTTTCCTTGAGACTACCTTTACCTCGCTTGTCTTTCTTAATCCATGGAAATCCAAGAATTTATTTGACATCCTTTGTATATTCATATATATGTTAGGATATTTAGACACTTAGGAGTTAGTTAAGATCTACTTGGTCTAATATGTCATTAGGTAAAAGTGTGTTTCTTTAGTATGCATTAGTATGCATTTGTAGTTAGGAA
>JZKD02S1857334.1:85609-140297 GCA_000966675.3 Picea glauca | reverse complement strand
CCGTAGGGGTTTTACCACGTGAAAACATCGGTGTGTTGATCTTTGATCTGGTTATGTGAGTGGTTACTGAAGGTGTTCGTCCTCTGTTGGAATACCTGTGTTGTCGAACAATATAGAATCCATTGTTTTATCAACTTCATTGTCTAGCCTTAACTCTGTAGTGTCCTGCAACAATATTCATGTAACAACATTCATGTAACAACCTTTGTGGTCTCTTGTTATATAAAACCATTTTCCATCAAGAATTTATCCCATTCATTACCTTGTTTATGCAGTTGAGCCTTGACAATGCTTTTGACTGGGCCATGATGGTTAAGAGACTTGTGATTATTCTTCTTCTGCTTCTAGATGGTCTTTGGCATCTTAATTAGATATTTAAGCAAGTAGTAAGGCATATTTATTAATTTGTCTCCCTTAAGATGTAATAAAAGTCTAGTATGGTAAAGGTAAATCAAACTAAAACGTCTCTCACAGGTTGTGTATTTCTGAATTTTAGAAAAGATAGGTCTTTCCATGAATCCTTCAACCAAACATTGGGTACCCCTGTAGCCCAATTGGATTTCCCCCTATTTCTTATGAGGAATGGGGTCCTGGCTTTCAAGTCAATTGGTTTGTTCTTAAACCACTTCTCACCCATTTGAGGAAGCCCCATTATTTGAGATAGAGAATTTTCATAAAGATGGATGGTAAAGTAGAATTTTGGTTATAAGGAAATAGATTGTAGAGATTATGCAAGAAGTGATCACGTGAGAGATAGAAATAGAGGTTCTTATAGGACCTCAAAGGATGACATGTGAGCCAAAAAACCATAATTTCTCATGGGTTTGCTAACAAAAACTACAATTTATTTTCTCCTATACTTGATTACAATAGTGAATGTTATAAGTGAAATAACTATGGCCACATAGCAGATTACTATAGAAGCAACATAGTAGGACCTCCTAAACAAAACAAGGAATAAGATGTTCTTTCCAAACATAAAGAAGAATACTCAAAGGTTCAGAAAATGAAGCAAAAGAAAGAAACATGGAGAGATGAAATTGTTTGTTATGAGAAAGGACATGATGAGCTAGATGAAGATGGCAAGGAGATTCATTTTTTTTATTTTCACTCAAAACATGTACACTCCATTTCTAGAAAAGGTAAGGATGGGACATTTACTTGTGAAAATGGAAATTCAAGTTTACAGTTCTCTTTTGGACAAGAGAATTTATCTAATTTGTCCTTTTCAAAAAGGAATGTGGAGGAAAAAAAATTTCAAATAAAGTCAGTACTAAAGCCTCACCCCGTTCAAAAGATCAATTTCATGACTTTGGAGTGGAAGGTTTGATCAATAAAAAAAATCAAACAAAAGGATCGGTGTCAGATACTTGTAGTAGAGAAAACCTTGATAATAATCAATTGGAGATATACTTTTAAATTGCACATTGGAGTGCTTGAAGGGAAGCACAAGCTTAGGGAGAGCATAATTTTTCCGTTGATGTCAAAGGGTGAGAAGTTGAAAACAAAGGAATATTTGTAGACACAAGGAAAGTTGCAGATAGGGGAAGTATCATAATTGACTAAGGGTTGTCATCAATGAAAAAGGGGGATATTTTTGGAAATATTGTTGTCATTTATGTCAAAGATAACAGGAGACTATGAATGTCTAAGATAAAAATTGCAAGATGGGCATTGTTGGAAACATCTTTTTTCTATTCTTGATGCTCAATTTGGATATCTTATATTTGAAGGAACATTTACCCTAGATACATAGCTCAAATGGGAGCATAGGTTATATGGTTGGAAAGCTTATTTTTGAAAAATTTCCAATGGTATCTGGCATTCCCTCTAACTCCCTAAGAATGATGAGATGTGAATTTTTTCATCCAACAACACCCGAAAAATTTAGGTCAACTCAATCAGTGTTTACAGGTCGGCTCTAAAATTGAGGACAAAAATACTACAAATACAGGATATATGTATGTAGTTGAAGTGAAACCAAGAAAGAGATCAAGTCTGAGGTGTGCAAAAAAGATCTAAGGTGCGCTAAAGGAGTTGGGGTGTTGTTTTGGGGTCTAAAGGTGTGAAAGAGGAATCTTCTTGGGATTTTCTTGTTATTAAGGTGCACTATGAAGGAATGAATGTATATGATGTTGTAGTATGTGTTATTTTAAGGTTATGATGCTACAATGTGTGTTTTTTTAAGGTTGTGATGTTTTAGTATGGGATCATATTCCGGGAACGATGTTATGAGGCTTGGTAGGGCATGAAGGCTATATGTGACTATGATTTGAAGGATTGTCTTTGGAATAAAGCATGCATATGAAGTCAAAAGTACTTTGTGTATGATGATTTTGGATTGGTGTCTACACATATCTTACTGAGTTGGTGCTCGGTTGAGGATATAGGCGTCTCTAGTAGGTTGGTGCCTACATGTGTTGCTAAGTTGGTGCTGAGGTGAGGGTATTGGTGTCTCCAACAGGTTGGTGCCTACAAATATTGTAACATCAGGTTGGTGCCTGCAAAAATTTCTTAATACAGATTTTGTAAACATGATTGGCTATTAGGGTCATTCAAATCTGTGACATTATATATCATGTGGTTTTATCATTCAACCTTTATTTGATTTGGTTGACCATTAAAAGGTAACCAAATATTTGACCAATCAATGGAAAATTAGCAATGTAGTTTCTTTGACCAATCCTTACTTTAAATTAAACCATAAGCTTTGGAGATGTCAACCACTATGATATCAATGGGTTGATGGACCTTAGGATTTGAATATAATATGATAAAAAAATTTTTTAGTTCTCCTAATACTTTAACACATGACCTATCTAATTGCACAATTTGTATAGAATACTTCTTGGTTTCTATGTTTAGCTTTTTTCATATCAAATAAGGAATGGCATTGGATGAAGCCCCTGAATTTACTAAACAATTATGCACATTCCTGTTAAAAATATCAAAAATCAAGAGAAAACAAGGAGTATGTGAGCTATATTCATCTCCAATTATAGCAACGTTTACATTAGATGAAAAGTTTTGAGCTTATTTATCTTTTTCATATTTTGATTGTAAGGCATGAATTAACTTATTTTTCTATTGAGTTATTTTGGTTAATTCAAGGAAAGAAATATTAGTTCTTAGTTTTTTCATATCTTCTACAAGATTATACTCTAGAACATATGAAAAAGAAGATAGTTTATTTTGAGAATAACTCACCTTGTTTGAAGAAATGAGTTCTTGGAAGGAGAGGGAGCAACTATTTCTTCAGGAGTGGAGGGAATACCTTTACTTCTGGTTAGGGAAATACAAATTTCTTTAGATCTTTCCTCTTCATCATCATCAATTTTTGAATCATTCTTTGAAGACCATCCATATCAAATGTTTCTTTGTCTTTATTCTCCTCTGATGTTTTAATTAAGTTTTGTCTCTTAGCCATTGAAAAAATTATTTATTCTTTAGATGGGGCTTTACTGGCGATATTCATCATTTATTTCTCTACATCTAGTGTTTCTTCGAATGTTTATGATAATGTAGTTTTATTGGCTATTTTAACAAAAATAAAAATTGAAGATGGTAAGGTTGTAGTATAAAATTCAATAATTACATTGTCTACAAGCCTAGAATCTTCTGGGATTTTATTCTTTAGTGTTAAGAATATTTGATTGAAATATTGAATTTTTTCCTTAGGATCCATTTTGATTCTTGATAATTATAAAACTAGAGTGGTCAAGGTTTTTTCCTCACAATTTTTTTTCATGAAATCAGTTTCAAAGTCATTCCAACTTGTGATCGTTCCTTGTGGAAATGCAAAATACCACGTGGAAGATTTTCCTTTGAAAGTGTATGGGAACAAACAACATACAACATCTTCATGTTGCACGCCTTTTTGGTTAACTGTTAGAATAAATTTACTTATGTGATCTTATATAGATTCCCTATTATCAAGATGAAATTTGGGAGGGAATCTCTTAGGGTTTTCTAGAAGATCATGAATGTCACCGAGAACTGCAACAACTCCTAGGGTAAGCCAAGGTATCCTATATACTCCAACCATTCTTATCCTTAAGAGATGTATTGGACTTACCAGAGAGGTTTTTCTAGGACTTCTTAGGGGTTTGTCTAGGACTTCTTGGTGGAGAGGGTGGTTGGGGATGAACATGAGTGTGAGGTGGAGTATGTGGAGGAGATGGGGGATTACCTTAACCAAGTTGTGTTATGAAATTGATCTGATAATCATCGGGATATTGAAATCCCCTTAACATATTTGAAAATTGAGCCAAAGGATTAGGTCCAGATATAAAATTTAATTCATTACCCTTGTCTTTCCTTGACTATCTAGTTCTTTCAGGAATTGTAAATTCGATAGGGGGTTGACCAATTTCCTTGCTATGGGCTCTAATTAAAACCATATATAACTGAAGCTGTGGATTAATTATATTGATTTCCTCAGAGATGAAAGAATCAACAGGATCAGTTGAAGATGATGAAACAAGGTTATATTGAGATTCTACCTCCTCTGGAATTTTGATATTTTCAGGTGAGTTAGACATCGAACCTTGTTTAAGAGATGAAGACCCACTAGTATATTTAGGAATATTCATAGGAGGTGACTTGGTATGGGATGAATGCAATGGTTTATCACCATCAGATAACTTACCAACCATTCATGCCACTCAACTCTCCTTATAGCACCAATTGTTAATAGGAGAGAAAAATCTCTCCTTCAACAGGGGACAACCACCCAATCACAAGCCGCAATTAGGTTTGTTTTCATTAACCAATTTTGTGGGCTCGATTTTCCACTCAAAAAGTTTTGTCTTTCAAAAAGAGAATTTATTGCTTTTTAATATTAAATCAATCCTAGCCTATGTTTATAAAAGAAAGTAATATTAATTCACTATTCTTATCTTAAAAATGAGAGAAAAACTAAAAGTGTGTAGATAAAGAAGATAAATTCTCAAGAATTAGAAAGAATTCATCATCTTAAAAATATTTTAAATACACTAATGATTTATACTAAGAATATAGATCAATCATTATATCTACACTTCAATGATAACCATAGAGATAATCATAATTTTGGAACAAGTAGAACTATGAGACAAAAGTCTAATGAACTATGTTCCCAAACTATATCATTTCATTAACAACCTGCAAGAAATTGATTGGCTGAAATGTAAATCTCTATTGGATAACATGAAACATGTATATCAAGCATAAGAAAAGAAATGAATGATAATTCTTCAAGAAAGAATTCTCAATGATTCATTATTTAAAATAAGTTCAACAATTTCCTCAAATCATAAAAATAATCATTGATAGAAATGAATATTCTTATGTTTGATATTTAGTTAATTAACAATATGTAATGTTCACAACACAATTGTATGAGAACTGAAATGAATGAAGATTGCTTATGATTTAACAAAAATGCACATGTTAACAACTATATTTTATTTCAAGACAAAATGTTAACAAACTTGATCTTTCAGAAATTAGATTAAATTTTGATAAAAGTAATAAATTCAATCTGAGTTTGTTGAAAAATCCAAAAGAAATCATATACAATACAAGAGTTTTTTGAGTAAAAATACCAAATCCACTTTCATAAACTAGTCCCTTGTCCATAAAGAACTCAGAAGTATCATGCAAGAGAAATCTTCCCTCTAGCTATTAAAAATTCCTCCCTTTGGTCTTTGCATTCTTGATTATTTATAATACTTGAATGTATTAACTTACTAACCTAGGATTATTCCTTTCATTTATTACAAAATATATTCTTGTCTAATATCCTTGATTCAAACCTTGAGCTAAATATTCAAGCATAATCTTTAAAGATGCTATATTCTTGTTTTTGCTACTACAAAATTGCCACACTGACACCTGGGTTGATTTGCACGTTGACCAAGGGTTTTTGGATCGAATCTGCTAGAATGGTGAGAAACATGCCATCCTATGGAAACAAGGGTGAGGAACCATGTTTCCAATTCCTTCACAACTGACTGCATATGTGACAACAAACGAGCGATTACAAAAATCCAGTTGTTCTGGTAAAAACACATAACATAACCAAATTTTAATTGCTAAATTTAGGAAATCAAAATGAAATAATTATTACCTTATGATATTTAAACATCATTTCTATGATAGATCTCTGGCTAGAATGGAGGTATGTGTGCCACAAAAAAAATGAATATGTCTTGAGAAAAAAGTGAATTTAGGCATAGGTATAACCATATGGTGGAAGCACTTGGCAAAATTGTTAATTACCTGATTTGATTTCAATATTTTGGCCTACTATTAGACCTCTTTTTCCTCATTTGTCTTCTTGGTATATGCATGAGGACTTTTACTTGTAGGTTATGATTCTGCAACCTCAATTTCTTCTTTTGTTTGAACCACTTATACACTTTTTTTTCCAACAAGCAGTTCTCCTTCTTTAGCTTCTCATTTAACCATAGACAATGTCGCATCATTGTCACCCAACCATAGGCACAAGGCCACCCTCGAGCACCCTAACCTTTACCTAGAATAATTCTGGAAATCCTACTCCAATACCAACAGATAAACCCTAGCTACTAAATGAAAAAACAACTCAAGACAAGTAGAGTGCTCCTTCTCCAAGGGTAGCGCACAAGAGAGAGAGTCTCCACATCCACAGAACAAGTACCATACACAACTGCAACAACTACAACTGCAATACTCCCTCAAACTTGCACCATACTTAACAATAATATCACCAAAAGTATCACCAAGAATGTGACCAAGAGAATCACCAAGAATATCACTTGATAGTGCTATAGAGAGACCAAGACCAAGAGATGACCATATGCCCTTATTCCTCCTTGCACTTGCAGATGCAGCTACAACTGCAGTTCTCCACAAGACTTGCACATTAACTAGGTATTCAAATGAGCTAAAACGTCCTCTATTTATATTAATATTTCTAGTGACTTTTCTGGCTAGGTCGACCTAACTTTCTGGTAATTATTTTTTATCTTTATCTTTTTCCTGTGGAGACGGCTTGTCTTTCTGGAAGATAATATTCTAATATTTTTTTTGTACTGGCAGAATCGGCAATGGGTGGTTCTCGTACTCACGTGACACGAGGTCAATTCTCTTTTACTATCTCTATAACCTCCAAGTCCGTCCACAAAGTCCGCAAGCATGGGGCATGAGTAAATTAGGGTGAGAATCGAACTTGAGATCTCCCTTACATATTTCCTTCCATTTACACAACACTTGCTAGTCGGTCTACACCCCTGCAGGCTGGAGATAATATTCTAAAATTATTTATTCTTCTAGTTCGAATTTTCTTCTAGGGTTTCCTCACATATGTTTAATGGTTCACTTGCTTCCGAAATATTCCATTCTAAGTCAAAGGTTACACATGGAGTTTAATACCTCCCGCAACTACCAAAACATCAACACTCCCTCTTACCTAGGGAGGTATTAACTAAGATGTTATTCATGTAGTGGTCTCAAACACATCCATCCATATCACATGGAATGGGCAAGACTCACATGGTCTTGTAGACCAATCTACAAGTAGCATCACCATATCCACATATGATATCCATAGTGCAACATGACTTCACCCCATGCATCCAAAGTTTGTGAGTAGATCGCAATAGCTGCAACATGTCCCTAGGAAATCCACTACCCTGCAATGCATCAATACCTGATCATGTGCACCCTCGGTTTCAATTCCAGGCCTTTTTCATGCTGAATGAGTTCCACCTGTATCAGTTCCAACCCTTTTTCATGTTGGATGAGTTCCACCTGTCTCAGTTCCAACCCTTTTTCATGTTGGACGAGAACAATTTAGTGCCAACCATTTTTCATTGTGGATGAGTTCCACCTGTCTCAGTGCCAACCTTTTTTCATGTTGGATGAGAACACTCAGTGCCAACCCTTTTTCATGATGGATGAGTTCCACCTATCTTAGTGGAATCCCTTTTTTATGATGTATGAGAATACTCCCTATGAAGAGTGACCACGCCAAGCTTGTCCTTGAAGTACTCAAACTTCATCCTCAATAGCATCTTGGTAAACATGTCTGCAACTTGATCCTCTGTAGTCACAAAAATGGAGCCTCACTACTCCCTTCTGTACCATATCCATGATATAGTAATATTTGATCTCGATATGCTTTGACTTGCCATAGACGACATGGTTCTCTGACGACTTCATGCAACTCTAGTTGTCACAAAAGATACAGGTCGCCTCCAACTCAAGATCAAACAATCATGTAACCAACTTTCGAAGCTACACTACTTCTCCATAAGTTGAACATGTTGCCACATATTCTTCGCAAAACCCAAGCTCATATGTAAATTGTCTGATCCGACATATCATGCCCTATGTTCCTGCATAGGCCTGTACAAAACCTTCTTCAATCTGCGAACATGAGACTCCTTATTTTGTATCTTATGGCTACTCTATGTATACTTCTTCTGACTTCTGGAGCAAGTGTCTCGTCATAGTCTTCTCCATCTTTTCGGGAGAATCCTCTAGACACAAATCATGCTTTATACATCTCTATGCTGCCATAAATAGCATGTTTGATCTTGCAGATCAATTTGGAAGTCAATGTTGACTTCCCTTCTGGTCTCAAGGAAAAATATCCATATTCCAATCCTTTTAATTGGCTTCCTCCTCTATCACTAAAACTAGGGAATCTTTCAAGGAGGTATCATATCTCCTTGAAGCCTCTGAAGCTTCAATCTAGCCTCCTCAACTCATGGCACATGTCTGTCAGGTCTCTCTCTCCCATTTGAATATGAGGAGGAATACTTTTTCAATCAAAGTCTTTGCTGAGATCAAGATCACTCCGAGTCTCTATAATCTTCGGAGCCATCTACTCCATCTGTATGTGATGATTTCTTATGAAGTCTCCTATGAATGGTCCTGGGGAGGCTACTCCTCCTTACTGTATCGTGAGGGCTGACTCCCTTTGAACTCTATCTCCTTCTGAGTTGGTACTTGGTGAGGCCTCCTACCTCACCACTGGTGGAGCCATATTCTCCTCATGATATGGCTCGCCAATGCTATATGGATTTGCATCCTACGAAGTGTCACAGGACCATGTTGTTCTCTTCCTGGTTACTGTAATGATTCTGGGTAGGCCCTTCTAGCTCTACTAACTCTTCCTGGTGATCTAAAGAGTAATCAACTGCACTAGAGGGATTTTATCGGTCATATTTGGAGCATTATTCTCCTTACAATCAATCTCCATATGAGATACTATGTATCTCGCAAAAGTTCCTTTGTTCATTTTCTTCTTCTTTGGTACATAGATGTATACGGTCGTGTATACAAATTCTTATCTAGATAGTCTCCTCCATGTCTCAAACTAGAGACCATCTAATATGTTTTCTCCTGCAACCATCACTATAACTTCCCTCAGAGTTATCACCTGTGACTTTCCTGGAGCAAGGACAAGAAAGGGGAAAACAATGGACAAGAATAATACTCTTATAATAAAAATAAGAATGAGAACAATAGTCATAGTAACTCCTTCTCAGAGCTATTGCTTGTGATCTGCCAAGAGACAAAATAAAACTACAATAATAAGAACAACATTATTCTAGCATTGTGATCAATCATTCTTCCATGGTAACCTCCATGGAATTTATAAAATAACATGTCCGAGACAAGAGAAACAAGAACAAAAAGTATAATATCATTTTCATAAGAACATATCTATGTCAACAAGAATAAAAGACAATCTCATGGTAATCATCGTATTCTTACCAAGATGACCTTCCTGGAAGAAAAACAAGAAGTATCTTCTAGAGGAGATGTTAGTTCATGTTGCAAACAAGTAAAATAAGCATTTACACGCTGCCAAGTATTCATTGTATCTGGCAGTAATAGAACCTTTCAAGGATTGTTGTCACAACTAGTAATGTAGAAATTATCAAACTTGATATGTGCAAATTGGAAACTTATTAATTTAATCAATCAAACCTGGAACCTAGAGTCTCATCTTCAAGAATGAATGTTGTTGATTTTATTATGATTCTCCTTCACTCAAGATGACAAGTATTCTCTTTGACCTATCCCCTATACTTAAGAAAATATTCTTTCTTGACAGAAATATGAGTTAGAGAATATAATGCAAATAAACTCTAAAATCTCAACCTTAATCAATCTAATACTTTGACTAATCTTAGTTTCTAACTTTAACTTTGAACAAAGGTTGGTATGATAATCATAACTTCAATAGATCAAAATGAAGCATAGATGTTCATCACAATAATGCCATGTTGGACTTGAACCATTGGTTGGATTTAGATTATACTTCTTTTACTTGTGGTTCTTTATGGGATATTCGAGTTCTACCTTACTGTCATAGATTGACCCTGGTTCAGATTTGATAAGCTCCCAACAAAATCCCTTTAAAACTATCGACCCCTCTGGAAGACCAGAAGGAAATGCAGTACAGAGAATGTACTGTGAAGTCTCATCCGAGATAGCTCTATGGGTGGCTGCAATACTCATGTTTTTGCAACCAGGGAATGAGTGGAGATATGTGGTTGTACCATGTCATGTTTATTCATTCAATGTAACATCTAACTATAAAATTCATTCTATCCATGCATGTGGAATACCATATCTACTAGTTCATTCATTCATCTAACATTCATCATTTAACAACAAATAAAGAGGCATACATTCATTCACGTAACACATGTGTTACCATGGTTCACCACCTCTTGGGATACGTCCAAAAAGATCTGGCTCTCAGGCTTCTTATTATGGTTCATTAATATATCATATCGCATGTGTTTACATTCTTGGATCTCACTCTCTTGAACAGGCTCCTCGATCCCTACAAGGATGACTATATCATACCAGGCTCCTCAGCCTGCGATCTAACCCTCAGGATTGAGTCGCTCACTACTTTCCCAGCTCACCATCTTAACGACTCGTATATTTCTTAAAATTATCTCTTCTTCTCTGTCAATCTCCTCTCTGTTGGGACTCTCCCCACTCCCTCTAAGTACTACTTATTTATATCCTTGGCTCATCAACCATTACAATACATTACAAAAACCATAACCCTAGCGTTTTAGGTCTTTCTTGCATGCGTGCCTCACTTTCTCTACTTGCACATGTTTCTTTTCCTTCCAGTTGTCTTTTCCTCCTTGTATGCTTCTCTTCCAGAAATCGCCTTTTCTCCTGACTAGGTCTGCATCCAAACATGCCCCCAAAACTGACATGTGGCTAGTCCCGAGCCACCTAACCCCTGTGTTCTTCATCAATATCTCTTGCGAGAGTCTGAAACTTATCTCTGAGTTCCTCTGCTTGTGTTTGAGCACGCGCGGTCTTTTCTCTGAGTGTGTCCACTACTTACACTGTAATCTCCTTGTTGATCATCTCTACGCACTCTTCCTGCATTTGTGCCATGTTCTTCCTTGCCTCTTATTTTTGTGCAATGATCTCCACTGCTCTCTCTTGGAGCGGTTCCATTTGAGTTTGTCAATCCTTCTTCTATGTCTGCGTGACTATGAGTTATGCTTGAAGCTTCTTCATATCATGTGCTCCTTTGATGCGCTCAGTGATTAGCATTGTCTTCTACCTCTGCTTGAGGTCCTGGATAGCTGCACTTATCTTCTCCTCTTCCTGGTCCTACTGTTGGACCTGTTGATCCTCTTCCATCTTTATCCATAGTTGTGCTACTTCATCGAACAAATCAAAAGCTATGTGGACTTCTCGTTCCATATCCTCCTTCTACCTTGTTGATTCCTGCTTCCTCTGCTCCCTTACCTCTAAGGGAGTGGTATAGATGAGTTTTTTCCAGAGGTTCTCAATATCCTGCTTGTATTGATCAATTGTTTGCACAATCTGATCAATATTCTGCGTCGTCGTGAGCTATGATGTCTGCGCGCTCTTAGGAATTATTTCATAAGCTACAACCAATCCTTTCTTGATCCTATCTACGCGATATTTCTCGTCTTTGATTTCGATCTTGACCTACTCGAGCACCAATTCCAATTCTTATCTGTTGTCCTTCGTCTGCTATAGTTATGTTGCGTCTGTGCATGCATGAATGTACCTCCTGCGCGACGTTGACTTGTAGTTTATACAATGCCTTGGTTGGTATCCGCATCATTACCAACTATATTTGGGACAGATATTTCACTGGTGTCTGGCCTACAATTTCGTCCATGAACAACATGCTGGCTGTAATGTGAAAAGTCTAATTCACCTATGCCATCACCTGGATCGTATCCTACTCGCTTGGCATAGCCTTGGCTTCTGCCTGTGATGTTGCAGGGAATGATTATATGCCTATGTCAGCCCTTTGTGTTTATCTGAGCTGCTCGAGGAGATACCTCATGTCTTCCAACTCATCACGAATCATGTCCCTTTGACATTGGGCATTGTCAAAATCCTACATTGTTCGATCATGGACCATTTGGGCCATGAGGTCCATGTCATCCTCGATGATTGTCTATTATGGTGGAATTTTGTGCAGCTTAGCTTTCTTGCGTGCACCCCCTGTTTCTATGATTGGCCTCTTGGTATGGCCTTTCTCCTGCTAAGTATCACTTGATGTGGTCCCCTATGTTGTCTTAGTCTCTTTCACTTGTTCTTACGGTGCCTGGGTGATGTTCTTCTTCCCCGCCTGAGTGCCTTTCTTGGACACACCCCCTTTCTTTTGTTGCGTCGAGTTCTGGCCTGTCCTTGGATAATTGGGCATCATTTTGTCTCCTGCAGGTGGCATGTGTTCCTTCCCTGCCTCCTTATCCACGGGCATATCTTGATTCATGTTTGGAATTCTCCAGTCATCATGTCAATCCCTGATGGCCATTTCTATGTCTTCTTCCTTGACGCAGTATCGAAGTTGTATCCATTGGTTCTTAGGATCCTTCCGTGCTTGGATCCATACTGTATGCCTAGTCTCTTTAAAGTTAGATATGCCCTGATATTGTGTGACCACTTCTGGCATAATCCACCAAGTGTTTTCGATGTTTTCCTGTAGGTCGTTATAATACCCTGTGAGCATGCCTGCATTCACGCTTTTATTCTTGGGGTCTGAAGTACTCCCCAGTGACAAGTATCACGTTGCATGACAACGATTGGATCTCTTGACAAAATATGTATACTTAGTCTCCCTCCATCCGACCAAGGTGATCATGACAAGGAGCCAAGAATAGTGAAATTGTGTCCCCAGGTCCTGCACATCCTTGCAGTCTTCCAGGAACAAATTTAAAAAATATGGGGCCCAACTAAGTATAGCGCACTCCACACATTGTGTTGCTGCTATGACAACCCTGGGAGGGACTTCCTCCTTAGGAAACTTCATGAGTAACTTGCACGCTATGATTTTGGTGGCCATCCTTGTGCTTCTTCACTAATGTGCTTAATTATGATTCTATGTGATCCTCTTTCTGTCCCATATGTCTTCTTCATTTCCTCGGCCAATGCCTTCTCCTTTGTTTTGTCATCGAGGTACTACGCGGGTGTCTCCCCTGAGATGGAAGCCCTTTAATATATGTAATGATATCTACGTCTATTGAAACGGGATCTTCCACCCATAGGTATCCTTTTTGGGTAACTTCCATGAATTGCTTGATGCAGTTGGTTACGTCCTGAGCCCTTCCAAAGTGCAGGATCTCCAACAGGCCTAGAATCTCGGTTTTGTCCAATCCAATTGCCCACTGTTTTGGTTGGTTAATTGGTTCATTGAAGTGTCCTATTCCCACCGTATCTAGGTCAAATTTTTAATCAAAATACATAAAATTGTTCGTATCGGTCACATCATGATCCGAGTACCATAATTTTTCCATGCGTCCTAACATCTTGCTCGCTACACGTATCCCATCTTAAATGTGTGAAAAGACTATGGTTGTGGCAGCTTGTATGCGCGATGATCTTGGTACTGGCTGCTTTCCCTTCCATTGTGGTGGTTGAATCAAGGTTCTAGCCTCCATTGTTCTCTCTTATACATAGTCCTCTACCTGATTCGTGACATCTTCTACTGTGCCCTCCTGTGGCTATTCTGGCATGGTTGTGTGTGACCTTTCTGGCACGGTCGTTTTGGTCTTTTTTGGGACCGTCCCATTAACTCTCGGGGCTTATTCAGGGTTTTCGGGGTGTGAATGATTGCTTGCATCCTTATCTTGTTGGCCTTGTCCTACTTTTAGCATCTTAATGTCCATACCTACTAGTGCATTCTATTGGGTTTCCTCCACCACTGGTGTGGGGCTTCCTGGTTCCATATTGGGCGATGCAATTTCATCCAAGTTGATGACTTCTGGAGGACAAGGTCATCTGTAGGCCTAGATTGACACTCCTAGTTTGGGTGGTTCCATGGTGGTAAAGATGTTCACCACCGAGATTAGTTGGCTCTGTAACTTCTACAAATTCGGTCTCTGCTCCGTATACTCTATTGCTCTGTGATTTCCCTCATTTCACAATAACCTTTATGATCCTCGTGTGTTGGCTTTATATAGGAATCGTGTGAAGCTTCTCGGAGATGTTACCCAAGTGGCATTTTAAATGAACGGGTGCTTCCCGCGTACTTTCCATTGAATTCTCTTGACATCGCCAGTTGGCACGATTAATGTGGTGTCTCGTCAATTGTTCTTGTCATTCAATTTTGATAGCCACCGTCAGTTGGTTCTTTTTTTCCATACCCACCATTTCTATTATTTCTTCCTTTTAGTGATTGTTGGTCCTTTCTCTGTCGTGCTAATGTTCTTGAGTGCGCGTGTACATTCTCTTTTCGGCGTGCTACTCTTTTGATGTCTAGCACAATCACCCCTCTGTTATTGAGCTTTTTTTTTTTTTTTAAGTGCTAGGAGGTCGACTGTCCCTATATAGCTTCAGTCGAATCCCATTGATCATCCATTTGAGTTATGTTCCTGCTAAATCCTACAATTGTATAACTCCCCCATCTGTGACAGTCTTTACTTTGTATGGTCCCAACCAATGCATTATGAGTTTTCCTAGGTGTTGAAGAGATTTACTGTCGTACACCAAGACTAAGTCTCCCTCTTTGAAATTTTTCCTCTTGATATGTTTTTCATGCCAAGATTTGTCCCTTGCTTTCTGTACTTCTTGTTGAAACCCTGCTAGAATCTTATCTTCCTCCATGATCATCAGTTGACTCAGCCTTTCCTGTACTGCGCCTCGCTCTGTCATGTTTGTAATTGTTGCGACACACAGACTAGGTACCAAAAATTCTAATGGCACCACTGCTTCTTGTCCATACACCAATATATATGGTGTCTTCCCTGTCAATTTTTTGCATGTGGTCCTATATTCCCACAATACTACTGGTAGCTTCAATTCCCAATCATCCCTACTAACGTTGTAGATCTTTGTCAGTGCATTTTCAAGGATCTTATTAAAGGCTTCCACTGTTCCATTTGCTGGAGGATGATATGGTGTAATATTTTGATGATAAACTTTAAACTTTTCATTCATAGCCTTAATAGTGTTGTTAATGAAGTGAGTGCATTGGTCACTCATCAAAATCCTTGGGCATCCAAATCTAGCGATCACGTGCTCAAACAAGAAGTGTGTTGTTGTATCAGTGCTGCAATATTGTTTTGGTGTTTCTTCTGCCCATCTTGTCAAGTATTATGTCACAGTAATAATGTACCTTTCTCCTGATCTCTTTGTTGGTGGGTTAATTGGTCCCACAAAATATATTTCCCTTTTTCAAATACTTGCAAGGTTACTTGTGGTCTCAGAGGAATTTCGTCCCTTCTATTTGGTTTACCAACCTTATGACATACATCACATCTCTAGCAGTAGTCCTTTGAATCCCTGTAAACAGTCGGCCACCATAGTCCTGCGTGTAATACCTTTTGTGCGATAGATTTTCCTGCATAATTTCCTCCTGCTATTCCCTCATGGGCTTATGCCAAAATCCCAGGTCTTTCATGTTCTAACACACATATTAT
This sequence comes from Picea glauca, assembly GCA_000966675.3. Lineage (NCBI taxonomy): Eukaryota > Viridiplantae > Streptophyta > Pinopsida > Pinales > Pinaceae > Picea > Picea glauca. The sequence goes on along the minus strand of JZKD02S1857334.1, from coordinate 124,380 downwards.
CAAGATGTTATTTGCACCCATTTTGTATAAGTGTCCTGCAATCAATTGATAGTTTGCATCCCTTACTACTATATTTTTCTTCTGCACAGTATTGAATTCTTGTGGCACAGTCCCTGTACTAAAGCATTGGATGATGTTTGTGAAATATTCATCGGACACTTGGACTAAAAATAACTATGCGTCAGGAAATTTTTCCTCTAGATTCGTAGGTTCCTACCCATTGATGATTCTTGACAGGTGATCAGGTCATGCATTCAACTTCCATGGCTTAACTATCGCTTCAAAGTCAAATTCTTGAAACAAGAATAGCCATAGACAAATTCTCCCCCCCAACATTGGCTTGTTGATGACGTATTTGAGAACTAAATGGTCCATGAACATTTTGAAATGTTTTTCTAGTAAGTAATGTCTAAACTTTTGAATCGCGTAGACCATATCTAAGCCTTCCCTCTTTGTGGCATTGTAGTTCTGCTCCGATTCTGACAACTTTCTGCTATCTAATGTTATCGGATGGTCCAATTCTCTTGCTCCTAGCTACACCATAATAGCTCCAAGTGCTATGGTCGATGAATCTACATGCACGTGGAATGACATTTCCCAATCTGGGAATACTAATATTGGTGTGGTTACCATCTTCTCTTTCAGGGTGTCCAATCTGCGCTAATAGTCCTTATTCCACTGAAACTTGGTGTCTTTCCTTAACAATTTCTCCATTGGCGCAGTGATCTGTGAATACCCTTTTATAAATTTCCCATAGTATCCTGTGTGTCCCAATGTTTCTCTTAACTAATAGACTGATTTTGGTGGTGGTAGGATAACAATTACTGCAATCTTGGTAGGATCTACTAGTAATCCTTGTTTTCATATTATATGGCCCAATAATATCCCAAAGGGTGTTCCGAAGATGCACTTCTTGATTTTTAACAATATATGACACTTCCTGCATCTTTCTAACATCATCCAAAAGACCCCTACATGGTCTTTCAACAGAATATAGACTATCTAATCATCCAGATATACCTATAGGAACTAGTGGATGAATTGTTTGAATGCAGCTATGACTACTCTAGAAAATATTGCTAGTGCATTCTTCAGTCCAAATGACATGACCATGTTTTGTAGGATCCCCATTCTGTGGAAAAAGTGGTCTTGTATATATCTTCTGAAGATATCTTGATCTGATGATAGCCTTAGAATCCATCGATGAATGAATAATCTTCATGTCCTCCTACATTCTCCAACACCTCATCTGTGAAAGGAGTAGGGAACGGGTAATGTAGGCGCACATCATTCAACTTCCTCATGTCGACACATATCCTTATTCCCCCCTATTTTTTCTCCTGAACTACCATCGGGATCACCCATTCAGACTCCTCTATCGGTTCTATGATTATAGCCTTCAACATCCTATCGATTTCAGCCTTGACTTTTTGCTTATAGATCGAATTTAGTCTATATGGTCGTTGTCTGATCGATATTGCCTCCACTCTAAGAGGTATATTCATTTTGCCTAGCTCTCTTGCTATGCCTTTCATTTTTGTGAACATTTTTGGGAACAAGTCGTTGTACTCACGCAGTAACTCTGTTATGCTTTCCACTGTTTGCTCGTCCCAGTAGTCTCCAATGTTGGCCATTTTAGGATTCTCAATTGTCCCAATGTTGACTATATTTACCTTGATCGACACAACAAATACTTTGGATTCTAGAGGTGGACCTTCCACTTCCCTTTCGCCTTCAACTTCCTCAATTTGAATATTGCACGGGTCATCTTCATCTGGTGCTACGTGGCAACATGCCAATAGTTCTTTTACTGTCTATCTATTTTGATGTTGTTCTTATATTATGAGTTCAACTTCTGATTCTTTAATAAATATCACCCCTCTGGTTTGTTTAATTGTTTCATCTATGTTGGGGTTCTCATTCTCAAATGAGAAAGTGACTATAAAGTTATGTTCTAATATTTTCAAGTTTGTAGTTCCTCTGTGCAATTCCTGGTATGTATACTAGTTTGTTGGGATACCTTCTAATGTGTGAACAAAATGATGAGGCCATTCCTCCGATGGTGTCATCCTCCATAGTGTTCTGTACTTATCCAAGTGTTTTGTTAGTTCCCCCTATCCCTCATATTTCTGCAGTTGGTTGCTTCCTTGTTCTGTGCCAAACCTAATGCACACTAACTTCTTACATTGATATCGACCTTTAACTGTTTCTTTGTGCGCCCCCCACCATCTTGTAGGTGTTTCCTTGAGTGCTATATCCAATGCTAAGAGCCTATGATTCTCTAACACTTCATATTTGTATCGTGTTAAGAATACTTCTAAGTCATTCACCCCATGGAAACTGGGAGGTTCCCTTATCTCCGTACCTACCCATCTTACTATGCGATCTATTCTTGTGCATCTTCTTGTGGAGACTTCGTGTAACCATTGATGCCAATTTTCTAAGTCCGTATCCGAGTCTGACACACATGAGGTGATTCTTCTCTAGCTGAGTACCCCATCCGCAATTGGGTTCACGTAATCTTATTCTCATGCGGTTCTTCTGTACAACTGGCTAATTTCCTCCAGGTATAAGCAAGTAGGTTATACAAACCTTTCCCCTTCGGATGGGTCCAATGTTGCAATGACTTTGTATTCTCCTTACTCAAATGTTATCTTCCTTGTCTTTAAGTTGATGATGTCCTGATTGTCAAACGCCCAATCTAAGCCAAGCAATGATGGGTAAGGTGTTGTGTCATTCACTATTTCTATTACTTCGAAGTCAACTTTAGTGTACACTGCATCCAGATCTATTGTTACCCCTTTTAGTCTCCTAATCGGTAGAAATCTGTGTCGATTCACTAGTTTCAGCTGAACTGGTGAATATCCTAATGTGGACTCTGTCATACATTTCCATGTCTTCTTGGGTAATACATTTCCATGTCTTCTTGGGTAGTTGTGCAGTATTATATTGCGGTTATGCAGTGATATATTATTGTTGCGCAATGTTATACTGTTGTTGCACAGTGTTATATGGGGATGGTACTTGGTTAAACTGTGGTGCAACTTTCCCGGTCATCATTTCTTCCTGCACCCTATAAGCAACTGATGTTCTTTCCCTCATCAAGTCCATGGTTCTACAATATTTTTCATCATGGCCTACAGATTTGAAAAAGTTGCAATATGATCTCTTAGGTACTGTCTGGTACTTCTGCATCAATGGGTAGTGATATGGATCATGTCCCTGTTTCTTACATATTTCACACCATATTCTTCCTATTGGTAATGGGTTTGGCATCCCTACTACCATGTACTGTGTGAATGTTGGACATTCGTTCTTATGGTGTCCTTCTTCCCTACATGTGGTACACCAAACAATTTCTCTTTTGTCCTTACTTTTGTTCTGGTTTAGCTGGAATGTTAAGTTCTTCAGATCCTCCTTCAACTCCTCTATGGCTAGATCTATCTTCTGATACTGGTTGTCTTCCAATTGTAGGGTTGTCTGTAAAGCCTCTGCCTGTGTCTGAAATTTTTTTGTCACAACATGTATTTTAAGTGTGGTAGTAGTGAATTGATGAACAATTTCCTATGTTGCATATCTTTCATGACGTACTTTAACTTTCCCTTCAATCATTTGAATCTCTAGTCAATCTCCCATACAAATTCTCCTGGTTCTTGTCTAATCTTGAATATTCTTGATCATCTTGTTCATGTATTGATCCTCTGAACTAGGCTTCTGGAACTCATTTATCAATAGCTTCTTGATATCTCCAATCGTTCTAGTTGTCCCTGGTGGACTGTTTGCAGGTAAACTCATGTACCAATCCAATGTGCGATCCCATAGCATGATAGATAATTGTGCAAGTTTAGTGTCCTCATCTATGATTTGTTTCTCTTCTCAGATATTTTCACAGATAAACAAGTGCTTCTCCAGGTCCTTCAATGCCTCTCCTTTGAATTCTGGTAACCTGATGGTGGGATCATGTCCTGCCATCCTCAATGTTGAACTACTACCTCCATGTAGTGTAGATACTTGACTAATGCTTCCTGAACTGGCTCCCCCAGTTGTTGTTCCTTGTTTAGATGTACTTCATGTTGTCTTCCTTCTCCCGAAATTCAATTTTCTAAATGGTGGTGTTCTTCTTGATGTATTGGTCGCACATGGGTTTATGGGTTCCACACTGACACTAATATAGATAGGAGTGATACCTTCTATTACCACTCTTGGACCTCTCATATTCCTCTCATATGTTGTGTGCAGGATTTCCTCAATATCCTCCACAGCTCGAAGATCCTCTACCTCCTCTTCATCGCTTTCCAAGCCTTCCCTCACCGCTATGACTCTCTTCTTGGTGTTCACCTTATATTGGTAGGGTACTCCATTGCTTGTCTTCTTAGTTGTTTCCATGATCCTCTTGATCTGGTCTTCGTCTATCATAATTAGGTCCAAGGCCTCCTCCTTCTTTCCTTTATCCACTTCTCCTTCCATTTCTCCTTCTCATGTCGGTGCTTCTCCCCTTCCCCCATGCACACGGGGAAGTTTAGTTGTCTGACTCCATTTTCATTACACCTTTTTTATATATTAATATCTTAATGGAAGTATATAATGATATGATGTATCTACCTCGAGGTCCCTTCAATAACTCTTGTTCAGCTGCGTTGTATTGACTGCAAACTCTGTGATAAATATGACAACAATGTTGTCTAACCAGAAATATATTGCATGCATAAACTTATTATCAACTCGTTGTAACTATGCGATCTCTTTAGGATTCCACTCTAGTTGTCTGATCTGGTTCATAGGATGGTTGTTTTTCAACCTTTTTATCCACTCCTGCAATATGTGAGGGAAATCACAGAAAAATACTTCATGCATATAGGTGAATATGTACTTGTCTAGATATTTGTGCGGTGTCAACTTCGAGTTTATGTTATCTTTCTGTGCAAACTCTAGCTCCTTTGTCTTCAACCATATTTCTATCTCTTCCTTCGTGGGATTCCACGATCTCAACACCCCCTTTTAGATTCTCATTCTCTTCAACATCTTGTTATCCAGTCTGACATTCTTCTAAGGCATCCTCCACAAATCTCATATACTCAATCCCATTTTCTTCCAACCAACCGACAACGTAACCATTTGTTGGACTTGAACCATTGGTTGGATTTAGATTATACTTCTTTTACTTATGGTTCTTTATGGGATATTATGGTTCTACCTTACTATCATAGATTGACCCTAGTTCAGATTTGATAAGCTCCCAACAAAATCCCTTTAAAACTATCAACTCCTCCGGAAGACCAAAAGGCAATGCGACACACAAAATGTATTGGGCGGTCTCACCCAAGATAACTCTATGGGTGGTTGCAATACTCAGGTGTCTGCAACTAGGGAATGAGTGGATATATGTGGTTGTACCCTGTAATCTATATTCATTTATTCTAACATCTAACTATAACAATCATTCTATCCATGCATGTGGAATACCAGATCTACTAGTTCATTCATTCATCTAACATTCATCATTTAATAGAAAATAAAGATGCATACATTCATTCACATAACACAAGTGTTACCGTGGTTCACCCCCTTCTGGGCTACATCCATAAATATCTCGCTCTCAGGCCTCTTATTATGGTTCATTAATATATCACGCGACACATGTTTACATTCTTGGATCTCACTCTCCTTAACAAGCTCCTCAATCCCTATGAGGCAGACTAGATCGCACCAGGCTCCTTATCCTACAATCTAACCCTCAGGGCAGAGTCACTCGCTACTTTCCCAGCTCACCAGCTTAATGAATCATACAGTTCTTACAATTCTCTCTTCTTCTCTGTCGATCTCCTCTCTGTTGGGACTCTCCCCTCTCCTTATAAGTACTACTTATTTATATCCTTGGCTCATCATCCATTACAATACATTACAAAAACCCTAACCCTAGCATCGTTAGGTCTTCCTTGCATGTTCACCTTGCATGCTCTTCTTGCATGTGCTTCTTTTCATTCCAACTGTTTTTTCCTCCTTGCATGCTTCTCTTCCAAAAATGGCCTTTTCTCTTGACTAGGCCTACATCCAACATGCCATAACAACTAGAGGCACATCAAAACAATCAAAATTGGAGTGCATTGTGTTGGATGTAAGATCCTTCTAGATCTACGATTATTGTTTGGAAAAAATATCCCTTCTTCTGTAAATAACCTTAATATAATGATATAGTTTAAACATATGCAAGTACATACCTCTGACATCATCGACAGGTAGTGGCACCATACAGCAGCAGCGACAAGCAAATGACGAACCTTAAAACTTCAAAGGTGCTCCAACTTGTAATCTAAAGGTAGCTAGAGATGCACTAGGGTAAGGCGCACTAGAACAACCAAATGTTTGGCCCAATGTTTCACATAAAACTTACTACATCTGGTGTTGGCACTACAACTGGTGTTGTAATTGACACTGCAACTGGTGCTGGAACTAGCATGAAGGAACTGGCACTGCAAACCCAATGTTTTTATAAGGAAACCCTAATATATCAACTTTATAAATTTGCAGATATGATCCGAGGAAGAGATGCACCCTACTTAGGTGACCTTCTTGGTGAGTTCAGTAAGTGCTCAATGAGTTTGGAAATGGGGGAAACTGAGGATCTTTCTTCCAACGATTAGACTATTACGAAGGAAACCAACTTTGATACCATGTTAAAATTTTGGTATGCTCATTTAACCATAGATAATGTCACATCATTGTCACCCAACCATATGCACAAGGCCACCCCCAAGCACCCTAACCTTTACATAGAATAATTTTGGAAAGACTACTTTAAAACCAACAGATAAACCCTAGTTGCTTACCGCAAAAACAACTCAAGACAAGTAGAGAAATTCTTCTCCAAGAGTAGCGCAAAAGAGAGAGAGTCTCCATATCCACAGAACAAGTACCATACACAACTTCAATAGCTGCAGTTGCACTACTCTCTCAAACTTGCGCCATACTTAGCAAGAATATCATCAAGAGTATCACCAAGAATTTCACCAAGGGAATCACCAAGAGAATAAAAAAGAATATCACTTGATAGCACTAAAGACAGACCAAGACCAAGAGATAACCATACACCCTTATTCCTCCTTGCAGTTGCAGTTGCAACTGTAAATGTCCACAAGACTTGCACATTAACTAGGTATCCAAATGAGCTAAAACGTCCTCTATTTATATTAATCTGTCCAATGAATTTTCTGGCTGGGCTGACCTAAATTTCTTGTAATTATATTTTTTGTTTATCTTATTCCTGTGGATTCGACTTGTCTTTCTGGAAGATACTATTCCAATATTATTTCTTCTTCTAGGCCCAATTGTCTTCTAGGGTTTCCTCACATCTGTTTAATGGTTCACTTTCTTCCAAAATATTCTATTTTAAGTCAAAGTTTACACGTGGAGGTTAATACCTCCCGCAACTACCAAAACATCAACATTTTCATCTCGTAAACTATCATTCTCATTCGCATCCTTAAACTGTGTGACCTCAAGGATTCATTCTCAGTTTCAATGACCCTTTCAAGGATTTTTAATTCCTGATTCTCATTTTTTAATCTCATGACTTGATCTTTATATTTCCTTAACTAAGAGGTTATAATGAAAGTTGACAGAGTGAGTAATTCCTCATTTGGTATTGAAGGTTGGCCTCTTTCATTGCTTGTGTTTGTAGGTATATTTTGTTTTTCACAATCCATAGTTGTAGGAAAATCATTCTTGTTAATATTGTTATTTGGAGAAGCTTCTTTACCATTGATAGAAGCGGGACTTTGATACAATATTTCCATACTTTCTAAGTACTCATAAAAAACTTTTTTAGATCCATCAAACTCGGGGGTAGATCTAGGGTTTGATTTTGAGGTTTGAACTTTTTGTTTCATTGTTGGTTTTTTTGAGGCATGACTCAATTCTCCATTTTTTTTTTATCCTCTTGAAGTATTTTAGGCATGGATCTGATTGTTCTGGTTTGAGGTATCCATTTTGTAGCTATATTTTCCTTGAGACTATCCTTACCTCTCTTGTCTTTCTTAATCCATGAAAATCCAAGAATTTCTTTAACATCCTCTGCATCTTCATATGTAGGATCCATTGTTTGATCAACTGCATTTTCTAACCTTAACTCTATAGTGTCCTGCAACAATCTTCCTGCAACAACCTTTGTGGTATTTTTTTCTTTAAAACCATTTTCCATTAAGAATTTATCCCATTCAATACCTTGTTTATGCAGTTCATCCTTGACAATGATTTTGACTAGGCCATGATGGTAAAGAGACTTGTGAGCATTCTTCTTCTGCTTCTAGATGTTCTTTGACATCTTAATTAGATATTTAAGCTAGTAGTAAGGCATATTTAGTAATTTTTCTCCCTTAAGATGCAATAAAATTCTCGAATGGTAAAGGTAAATCAAACTAAAATGTCCCTCACAGGTTATTTTTTTTTGAAATTTAGAAAAACTAGGTCTTTCCATGGATCCTTCAACAAAACGTTGGGTACCCCTATAGCCCAGTTGGGTTTTTTCCTATTTCTTATGAGGAATGGGGTCTTGGATTTCAAGTCAATTGGTTTGTTCTTAAACCACTTCTCACCCATTTGAGGAAGCCCTGGTATTTTAGATAGATAATTTTCATAAAGATGGATGGTCAAGTTGCCTACCTGTGCACATTCACCATTGAAGGTCTGGGAAAATGATTTGGTCATGTCTTCTATATGCCCAATAATTTTTTTAAATAATTTCCTCTATCATGTCTTCTCCAATATCACCATACACTCAGGGTGAATGCCGATTAGTTATGCTCCATAAGGCTCGAATCGGACTTCCATTCTACACTGTAACCCTTTCTGACACTTGACTTTATATTCTATTTTCTCTCTACCAGAAACTTCCTATCCCCTGTCTCAAATTTTTGGTTCTTATATCTATCAAAGACCTGTTCATCTCGTGAGTATATACCTTTGATTATAATAATTGATTCTATGGTGTAAACAATGGGGTGGTGGGGTATGTGTTCGACTTCAGCTAATTATACTCAACAGTTTGACAAATCATTTGAATTAAGGCCACAAATGAGTTATGAGTGGAGTTGAAAGGTATTGAGTGTTTGCAATAGATAGGGAAATCATGTTAGACATAGATAGGATAATGATAGGAAATAATTCATAACAACGATATAAACCATAAGAACTAACCATTAACACGTTGATGTGTAATTTAACAAAAAAATTACTAACACTACATCAAATGTTATCTTTAGTATTTAAATTGTCCCTTTGTAATCGATCTTTAAACTTTGTAGAGTTTAGATAGTTCAAAAACATCGTGTAGAAAATCGAATAACTCCTTCAAAACCCTATCATAAAAACAAGAACTTGTGAGGTAAAAATCATGAAGAAGAATTTATTTCAAACTTAAGCTATGATTTAATCAGCAATTACAAGATTCCATCAAATATTTTAATTATTAATATCAACAACCTTTATTAAACTAGCATCTATTAGTTTTATTTTGAAATAACTTAAAAGAATAATATCAACACATAAATGCGCTAATTCACTTTATTGTGGTACTAAATATTTTATTTATTTTTTATTTTTTTTTCAGGTTTTTAAAAGATAATAGAGGGACTGTTGAATTTCAAGGAACCATCTTATGACAACGTTAGAATTTGGAAAGAATCCATCATTTTATTAAGGAAAATGAATAATGGAGGGAGGTTGTTGTAACAGTCACAACACTCATATACAACATTTCAACTTCATCCCATGCTTTGTGGCACTATCATGCTACTTGTCATGATTGTTGCTTGTTTTCTACTATCAAAACTATCCCTTCTTCACCACTATCACAATTATGAGTGCTCAAGATTATCACATAATAGGCATTGATGCTGACATTTATTTGTCATTTTGCTTGGTAGTAGTTAGATGTGAATAAAGATCCGTAATTAAATGCGAATAATGATACTTGGTTTAATGGTGAAATATTTATTATTCATATTTTTTTAAGGCATTATTATTTTGTTAGTTGTTTATTATAAAATAGTCAAGTGTTCACAATCATTTTATAACTATTTGTCTTCATTATTAGAGGATAAATTTTAAATATTTGTTATTCAACTAATTGAGAGTTTAGACTTCATATTCATTTTATAACTCTTTGTCTATGCATTAGATAGCTTGCAACACTTGTATTAGATGGGCACATTGTTTTTTTTTCTACATCTATAATGTTTCATTGATGATGCCTCTTCACTTCATTGGAGGGGTTTTTAGTAATGACTATCTACATTGAAGGGTGAAGGCACTAAAATTATATCTACAAAAAAACCCTAAGAGGAAGGGTTGTGAACCAACATTAGTGTTGCTAGTCTTAATTGTTTAGATTTTTGTTTTAGAACTATGTTTAAAGGTTTCTTTTTTTATGATCATCATTCTATGGGTTTATTACTTTTAACTTTTTTCTCTAGGTGACTAGTGTTGCTTAACAAGAATCCTACAAATGGCCTCTCTATTGGTAGGTTCCACAACGAAACATTGTGTTTTCACATTCTAGTCTTTGGATCCACTGAGGCATATCACATCTATTATATTATCTATTGGGCCAAGACTCTTGTCGAACTTGACACTATTTCATGATAGGTAATGATTCCCTTTTAGATTTGCCTTATGTCCAACTTAAGAAATCTACCAAATGTATTTTTAACTCTTTCTTAAACTTATGGAACCGCGAGAGAATGGGCAAGTTCAATGGTGTCACCCACATTGGATTTGTTGTGATAGTCATGATACATGGGTTTAAATCTTGGAACCATGGTTTAACAAAGAGGTTAAGTGGCCCAAAAAAACTAGTTTCTCTTCCAAGACATTTATGTGATCTTCAAGATTGGAAAAAAAAAACAATAAAGAATCCTTTGGACTAGAAAGCTACTAAATATGTTGTAGCTCAAGTGGAGTTGACATTCTTCTAGAGCATATCCATGACCCATTGAAATGACAAATCAAGGTATTCTCTTGATAACTTTTAATTAGCTTGTTAATATCCAACACTTACATACATAACACTGATATATCATTAAATCTCTCCATAATAAAGGTGTCTAGATGAGAGACCTTGGGATCCAAAGGGGAGGAGGATATCTTTTGAGAAACCTTTAAAGGAGTGAGGATTTAAAGATTTCCACTTTCACTCTTGGATCAAGCTAACATGACGAGCCTTTTCCAAAGAAGTAGTTTTTCTACTTTGAAACTCTCTAGAGAAATAGTCAAAGCTTCCTAATCTTGTAATCATAAAAAAATCAACTACTTATGGAGTTCTTTAATCTTGTAACAAGTTTCTATTTGATTGCAAGAGTCCAATCATTTGAGAAGTAAGAGTTCCCATTAATTCAAAGCTTTAATCAAATTTTCAATGACATAGATAAATTCAAAATTAAGCAAATCCTTTAAGGATATTTATTAAACCACTACTACTCGCCTAGTGGAGTTATCAGTCTCTCTACGGGTTGGGATAAATCTTTTTCGTGATAAATTTGACATGACTCTCCAATCTATGTACAAGATGAAAAAACGAGGAAATATATTCCCCAAAATCCAATTATACACTTTTTATTTTGGGTTTCAATGGTGCAGTACTATGCAACCCTTCCTACAAAACCCTCAGAAAATATGCATCAGTGATCCAATCTACATCAGACCATCTCTAAGATTGTCCCACTGTGGGCATCCACTCATCGACTTCTCAAGGTATTTGTTATTTCTCTTTCATATTTCACACTCCCAACACAACTATAATTGGCCCCTTTCTATTGCACAGACCATGTATATCCAGATAGTAATATGAAAACTGTTAACAAAGAACAATTCTCGATTGTCATTGACTAGGTCTCTTTTTCATCCTCCATTCAATGGAAAACCCCACATAAAATTGGCCAATTTCTGCATAGAAACAACAACCCCTTCCTTAAATATACCAGACAAGGGTGTTACCATAGAACTTCTAATCAACAAATGTGGTTTAACAGACGAAGAAATCACAAAACCCTTTAGACATCATAATGACTTGCTTCATTGGAAATCAGACCAGATTATTGAATATGTTCTAGAGTTGTTAAATGGTCGTGGTTTGACAACCCCTCCCCAAATTTGAAAGCCCACTTGGTGGATAGGCCACTTGGTGGAAGGACTCCAAATCCCACTTGGTGAAAGGACTCCAAAATTGATCAACCATTGGGTGGAATCAGATGCAAATATAAAGGCTAATGTTGATTCTGATATGCTTGGCTATATGGATGACCTAACTCCTTGATAACAATGGTGTTATGAAAAGGCCTCCCAACACCAATGAGGATTATTTAATCTCATGGAGTGCAATATTCATCGTACCCTCTTGGATGAAGGTTGGACAAAAGTTAAGATTAAAAAAAAAAGGACAAAAAAAGAAAAATATCATTTCAAATTATTTGTTTCTCATATCATTGGGGCAGAACATGTCTTCATTTTCAAGCCCTTGAGGGTAAAAGAGTTTCAAATTAAAGGATTTAGCTGAGATGGAATGTTCCTAGTTGTTGTTGAATGACTTCTAAAATTTTAAAGAATTATTCATTAAGAGTTTATTATTAAATTTTAATGATTTCAACTATGGATAAAGGTTGAGAGTGCTTTGTTTTCCCTTCATTTCGAGGATGGTACCCAGGATAAACCAGATTTTGTAGAAAGTTGAGGCTTTTACGATAGTTGAGGTTGTGGGAATAGAACCTTGGTGGGGGGGAAACAACCCTCAACACAAACCACTCGGGCTAAACCCAATTGACATAAATAATCATTTTCTTAAATAAAAGATAAATGATTATTTTTAAATATATAAAGTAACATAATTAAGTAATCAAACCCACACTTCAAATAAAAATTTATATAGTGTCAATTTTAAGTTGTTTTACAAGAAAAAATTATAGTCATTGTCTAAAGTCCAAAGTAATAAAATTAAGCCAATCCAAAACACATTTATGCTATAAATACAATACCAAGTAATACTTGATGAACTGATTTATAGAATCGTGTATTAAAAAATTTAATATATAAATGAACTAATTTATAGAATCATGTATTAAAAAAATTAACATATTTTTTTGTACTATTCAATAAAATATAGCCAAACAAATTTGCATGAAATAAAATTACAAGATTTACATTTATAATCTAAATTAAAATTGCACAATATATGTTAAACTAATTTTCCAATGGTTTCTACAATATTTAGAAAATGAATATTTTAAATATAGTAATGGTTCACAACTATAAACACAATTATTATAATGAATATCAATGGTTATTGATAAAGTTTATAAATTTGATAAATGTTCTTTTACAAGCAAAATATTGTTTTTTTCACAAATTTTTTGCAAGTTCTATATTATAAAAAGGGAGATTTTGGGAAGCCATGTAGCTAGAACAAAATAGATGATAAGTTTATGCCTTGCATTCAAAAAATAGATGGTCAATAAGGGTGTTAGGATATTTAGACACTTAGCAGTTAGTTAAGATATACTTTGTCTAATGTGTCGTTAGGTAAAAGTGTGTTTCTTAGTGTGTTTCTTTAGTATGTATTAGTATGCATTTATAGTTAGGAAATCTGATGGTCACACTATGTTCCCAACATAGAGTGATCTAACGGTTCATACTCTCCTCAATCCTAACAGCCATTGATTTGTGGCTTAACACTCAATTGGTCCATGATCTCTATTTAAAGAGCATGGAGGGTCATTTGCATTAATAAACTGCTCCAAGTGGTCACATTGGTTGAGGTCGTGGATGTTTCACCGTAGGAGTTTTACCACGTCAAAAAATCAGTGTGTTGATCTTTGATCTGGTTGTGTGAGTGGTTACTAAAGGTGTTTGTCCTCTATTGGAATACTTGTGTTGTCGAACAGGGTATCAGATCCTGTTTGAATACCCGCTCATGTTGTATATCAAAGATCAACACATCGATGTTTCACTGATTCAGATTGGGATGGCGACCTTGATGATCAGAAGTCTACTGCATGTTATGTTTTCAGCCTTGGTTCAGGACCTGTCACTTGGGCCTGTAAGAAACAACATGCTATTGCACTTTCTTCAGCAGAAGTAGAGTACTGAGCAGTGGTAAATGCCAGTCAGGAAGCCTTGTGTATTCAACGGATCCTTTTAGAGTTTGGATTCAAGCAACAACATTCGACCAGCCTTTGGTGCGACAATCAAAGTGTTATCAAGCTCACCAAAGACCCAGTTCAACATCATCATAGCAAACACATTGAGCTACACATGCACTTCACCAAAAAGTTCATTTATGATCAAGTTATTGAAGTGCTCTTTTTCCCTACATAAGATCAAGTTGCAGACATTTTCACAAAGTCTCTTACAGAAGTGAATTTTTCCAAACTTTGATCTATGTTAGGAGTTCAGGAAGTTGTCATTAAGGGGGAATAGGCTCTAATGCCTCCTTCCTTCTCCTATTATGTCAACATTGTAAATCCTTCAATCCTATCCCAAGTTGTTCTTAAGGGGGGATGTTAGGATATTTAGACACTTAGGATTTAGTTAATATCTACTTGGTCTAATGTGTCGTTAGGTAAAAGTGTGTTTCTTGGTATGTTTCTTTAGTATGCATTTAGTATGCATTTGTACTTAGGAAATCCGACGGTCATGATATGTTCCCGACACAGAGTGATCTGATGGTTCATACTCTCCTCAATCTTAATGGCCATTGATACATGGCTTAACACCCAATTGGTCCATGATCTTTGTTTAAAGAGCATGGAGGGTCATTTTCCGATGATATATTGTGAGAAAATCTCTTGTAAAATCTCTCTGTAATATTTTTCTTTTACATTAATAAACTGCTCCAAGTGGTCACGTTGGTTGAGGTCGTGGATGTTTCCTCGTAGGGGTTTTACCACATCAAAATATCGATTTGTTGATATTTGATCTGGTTGTGTGAGTGGTTACTGAAGGTGTTCGTCCTCTTTTGGAATACCTGTGTTGTTGAATGAAGGGTTTCCCATATTCTTCAAAATTCCAAAACCCCCCTTACTATAAATTTACATATAGACTCATTAAAAAATTGATGGAGCAAATAGAGGACTCATAAATACATACTAAAACATAAAATACAAGAGAGACACTAAAATCAGGGCTTATTCTAAACCTCCTCAAGTTGATGCGTTTCCCCATTATTTTGTGTGATCCTTGGAAGTTTGCTCTTTGTTCTTTGGAGCTAGAGGGGAATTGTTTTGGTCTTGTTCTCGAGTGAGAAATTTCTCCAGGGTTGAGGATGCCAACGAGATCCTGCTATAGAATAAGATTGAGGTTAGAACGAGGGGGTGGGGGGTGCATGACAAATTTTAGGATGCCTTGTTGGGTCGCCACCCATTGAAGGTGTTGCTTTACTAAGTTAACTTGGAGGGAAATCTCTATATTTTTGCTAAGATGATCATTGATGAAAGTGACAAGTTCCTTTTGTCAATTCCTCAAATCTACCATATGTTTGGTTGTGTCAATTGCATAAGTGTCTCTAGTGGTGTTGTGTCCTAAATTTTCTTCTTTAGCTCATCTTGCCAAAGTTTCCGCCAGATGTGAGAATTGATAACACTATAATGGGATTGTCCACATTTTCCATGTAGTACTTTATCCCTTTCCTCAAATATTTCATTTCATAGGGGAGAGACTTGCCACACAAATAATGTGCCATCCTTTACTAGTTTCAGACTCCACTAGAAGGCTTACTATTTTACCAATCTAGAATATGTAGGTCTCTCACTCCAAGTCACCAAGATTGAGAACCAAACCACCCCAAGCTTAGAGCCCCCATGGATTGAAGCACCCAAATCCATATCTCTAAACCAAAGTGGAGTCTCCAAAAAGCCTCTCAAAATAGTTTCCTTCAACCATTTCACAGAACCTTCAAGAAAAAAAGCCACCCAAATCCACTGTGAAAATTTTCTCAGACTATGAAAAGGGAGAGGAAGTGTTAGAGACCAAAAAGAGAGGCTCTTGTGGAGGCTCTAAGTTTTCCAAAAAATAGGAGGATGTCATGGTTGAACAAATCCACAACTTGTTAAATTTTGAGCTTAATTTATGATCTGGAGGTTGACTCTTTAAATTCTGCGATACTTTGAATTTAACTTTATACAATTCACAATGCATAATCAAAACTGAACAACAATAACCATATAGATTTACCAACATTCATATTCACAACACATATACCCTGGGGAAACCCTATACATGGAGGAAAACCCTAGCAAACAATCTCATTTTATTGCAAATAGAATGTATGATCAATTACAAAACATCCACCATGAAATTTTGCTCTTGAATGAGCTTGCCAAGATGACTTTGACTTGATTGTATGACCTATAAATATAGCGTAACCTCATTGTCCTCTTTCTGCTGATATATACCAGCGCTACTACAAGAAACTTGTTGTCCTCTTTCTGCTGATATACACCAGCCTTGCTACAAGAATAATTTCACTGCCTTTATTCCTTCACTACCTTTACTCCTCCGCCTTCACGCTGCATAACAAAAGGTGTGTAGAATGAGAGTCAACCTCTGTATATGAAGGAGCATAGAGTGAGAGAGTGTGAGCTCGAATTAGACATGAGTTTGCATGTGTTTCAAAACTCAACTTTACACTTCAACTCGAATTAGAACTAGACTTGAGACTTCACTTAGTTCGAATTAGAACTGGACTTCAACTCGAATTAGAACTAGACATTCAACTAGAATTAGAAGTGGACATGCAACTCAACATACAACTGGATATGCATGTGAATCATCTCAACATGCACTTGACATGCATGCATACAAATTTTCATGCATGCAACTCATCATGCATCATGCATGAATGCAACATGAAACATGACATGCATGACTTGACAACTTTGGCTTTGATCGCTTTGACCTAGACATGCAACTTTTACTTTTACAAATTGAGTTTGACAACTCAGCCTTGACATTCAACTCGACTCTTTACAACTCAACTTATTACATGGAAATTCAAATTTCTTCCTGGTGGATAATGTTACACGTGCCAATGCACTAGATCAATACATTTACATTTATTTGCATAAGAATTGTTGTTTGTTTCTAACTCATAGGAATTGTACATTCAACCTAAATTTTTCTAGATTCCTTGACTTTTTCTCATGGCTCACAAAGATTGACTAGGCTCACAGAGGTTGTACATTCCCCCTAACTTTTTCACTAATCTATCTATGCTCATAGAGGTTGTACGTTCCCCCTGACTTTTTCACTAGATTGTCTATGCTCACAGAGGTTGTAAATTCCCCATGACTTTTGCATTAGACTTACATATTTAATTTTGTCTTAGACTTACAAGAATTATGCCTTTGCCTTGGATAAACTCACAAGATCATATAACATCTTGTTCATCCTGCCTTTTGGTTTGACTCACATAGGTTGTACGTTCCCCCTAGATTTTGTCAATACCTCACAAGACTGTTTGATTCTCCAAATCTCCTTGGCTAGCCTCAAGGTGGCCCACGTGGCCTCTCATTGGAGAATGACTATCGATGTTGTCAAATTTAACACTCCATCTCTGTGAGGGAGTCATTCTTAGCCATGCGAAGCTTTCCTCTCAACTGCTCAAATTCTTTCAATGGAAATGGCTTAGTCAGGATATCAGCTACTCGCTCACTCGTGGATGTGTACTTTAGCTTTAAAATTTTTCTTTGGATCATGTCTTTGATGTAATGGTATTTCATTTCAATGTGATTTTATCTGTCATGAAATAACGGGTTCTCTATTAGCTTTATGCAACTTTTATTATCACAATGAACCACTATTGTCTCTAGCTTATCGCCAAACAATCCAAAAACCAATTTTATGAGCCATATTGATTCCTTGCTAGCATCACTTGCTGTAATGTACTCAGCCTCTATTGTACTCTATGTAATGGATCCTTGTTTCCTTCTTGACCATGAGATCATAGTGGATCCTAAATTGGAGGAGTATCCAGAAGTACTTTTCCGGTCTACTGGGCTTCCTTCCTATTCCGCATCTGCATACCCATGCATAAACAAACCACTACTAGATGTATATCTCATACCATAGGTAATGGTCCCTCTAAGATATCTCAATATGTGCTTTGCTGCCACCCAGTGTCTTTGTCTCGGTTCAGCCATGAACTAACTCATTGCAATCACTACATAACATATATTTGTCTCGGTATGGATCATATACATCAATGATCCAATTAGTTGCCTATACATGGTGGGATCCACCAAATATGAGCCTGTATCAGAATCATGCAACATCCTCAGGTTGGTAATCATCGGAGTAGACATGGATGTACAATCCATCATACCAAACCTCTTTAACACATTCACTGTGTATTTACCTTGTGCTAGAAATATCTCACCCTGTCTTTGCCACACTTCCAATCCTAGGAAGTAATGCATCAAGCTTAATTCTTTCATTTCAAATTCTGATATTAGCTCCCTCTTACACCAAGCTAGTATCCCTTCATCTCCTGTCAGAAAGAGACCATCAACATACAATATTAGTATAACATGTTGGTTCCAGGTTACCTTGAAGTACAGATTTGCATTAGCATCACTTTTCATAAAGTCCAGGATTTTAAGAAATCCATCAATCCTGTCGTACCAAACTATGGGAGCCTACTTAAGACCATACAAGGCCTTCCTTAGCTTGCATACATGAGTGTCTTTGTTATGCAATACAAAACCATCTGGTTGTTCCACAAAGATTTCATGTTCAATCTTTCCATTCAAGAATGTTGTTTTTACATCCATCTGATGTAATTTCCAACCACGAACTGAAGCTAATGCAATAATAACTCGAATGGAAGTATGCCTGGCTACATGGGAAAAAGTATCTTCATAGTCAATTCCTTCTTTCTAAGAGAAGCCTCTGGCTACAAATATTGCTTTGAACTTTTCCACACTCCCATCGGCTTCATGATTGATCTTATAGATCCATTTGGAAGAGACCACTGATTTTTGTATTCCTCAAGCATGGCGTCCTTCCACACTTGTAATTTATCTTCTTCTTCAAATGAAGAAGGCTCAACATCACTAATTTTTATCATCAGTGTAACATAGCCTCCATACCAATGAGGTCTCTTACTTTCCCTAGATGTTCCCTTGGGAGAAACTATCTTTTCTTCTTCCTACACTATATCTTTCCGACTCTGGAAATATCTGGAGAAGTCTCTCTCCACAGATCATTACCTCTCATTTAAAACCCAAACAGATGGCTCTGCTATTCATATTAATTTGCATAGTTGCAGGTTAGGTAGGATGAGTCCCACGTCTTCATTCCACAAATGTCGAGATGGGAAGCCTCACCTTGCAAACTAATGTGACTCCCATTGACATTTGACCTTAAGTTATCTCGGGGGATATGGATTCAACATTGCCTAAGATTCAACATTTTACCCACATTTTCTTCATGATCAACCAATAAATTTTGGTGGTGAAACAAATGGAAGAAAGTAATTTTGTCAAAATCATGTGCCTCTTAACAAATCTTTCTTACCAGTCAAGCTAGGGGAGAGTGGTTGGGTAGAGCCTTTCCTTGAAGAGCTTTGAGAATAATCAAAGAATCACATACGATGGATATTTCCTTTTTTTTTTGGCTTCACGAAGAATTTCTTTGAGAAGAGCCTAGGCCTCAACTTCATAATGCATTGTTATCCCATTTCCCCATGCATAATCAATTTCTTGATTTCCTCTAGAGTTAAGAATGACTTCCCCCACACATGCCACCATAGGATTTCCTTTAGAAGATCCATAAAAGAATAAAATAGGAAGATTGTGTTTGTTCTTTCATTGTTGAAATTTTTCCTCTCCTAGTTTGAGTTTCCATTACTAGGAATAGGAAGGGCGATGAACTTTGTGAGTCTTCACAGGAGGGTGTGAGAATAACATATCTTGCAGCCAGGGTTTTTCCTCTACCATTAGATTGGATGATCATATTGATTTATTTCGTTAGAGATAATTTCTTCATGGAGGAGGGATCGAGCTTACCTTGCCACTTTGCTAGGTTTGGGGGGTTTCTATTTAAATATGTATTTATTTTGAGCCAATCAAATTTTCCACACCATAAATTTAGGTAGAGTTATTTAATATATCTTTAAAAGGGTTTATTGTGCACATAACTACGATAATGATGACTCCAAGTTAGTTGCATTTGTCTAGTTTCTTGGGGGGGCGGGGCAACTTATCAATATTCTTACCAAGATCCTTAGTGGCTAAGTTCCACAATTTTGCAATGATTTCACACACAAAAAATAAGTGTTTGAAAAATTCCTCATTTTGTTTCCACATATAGAAAAGGGACTATTTATGAAATCCTCATTTGCATAGATTGTTGTGAGTCAAGATTTTGATGTGAGAAAACATCCAAATGAAGATACAAATATTGGATAATAAGTCTCTCCCCTAGATAGATTTCAAAAAGGGGAATTGGGGTTACAGGTTTCGGTCTCTTAAAATTTTGGAGTATCCAAGGCTCATAGAGTAGATTCCCCCTTGTGGGCCCCATTGTGGGTGGTTAGCTCATTTATTCAAAGGATTCACACCTTTATCTGAGAGAGAGAGACAAATTCCTGGATCTTCCCACACTTGCACAATGAAGGGAAATTCCTGGAAAATATGAGAGGTATAATCCCCATTGGATTTGCAAAGAGAAAAATAGTTGGGTCCTTGAAAATTCCTCCTTTTAAGTAGTTCCCATGTCAAGAGCCTTTTTTTAAGGACCAACCACATAAAGAGGATGCAAATGGTAGGGACTCTCACCTTCAACAATTTTTACCACCACCAATCTCCCCCATCCCCACCAGGAGATAGAAGAGATCAGTACACAAGTTTTACTATGTAATCTCCCCCCACCTTATTCAGATCCCATATTGATTCATCTAGCTCATCCTTTAAACGTATATGAGCATGCTAACATTCTGCCAGATATCCCTAAATCTAGAGATGTGCACTAAACTAGAGCATAAAGGGTAGTAACCTTTGGATTTCCTACCTTGTCGAAGGTACATCTCCCCAACTCCCGAAGGTGGCTTACAAGAACTTCTGGAATGAAAATGTTATGCCCACAACCAATGATGGCATCTAAACCAATCATGGCATGAGACCCCTTCCATACCTTCTAAGCCAAGAATTTTCCGACCACTGGAAAGGATAAGGTTAGTGCTTTCAAGTGGTTTGATACATTTTGTATTCTTTTCCACTCCATCCTTACCCAATCCAAAATGGAATTTGGGGCTATATATATATTGACAACAATTCTCCTCCACATATTGTCCTTGGTTAAGCATTGCTCATAGATTTCACGTTGCTAGGGACATACCAAATAAGTGAATGACTTTAATACCCCAACTCCCATGGTATTTAGGAGTTGTTATCACCATCCAACTGGATAAGTGTGACCCCTTGTACTCACTACTCCCCTTCCATAGGTAGTTGAAACAACATTTTCTAATCATTTCCAAGATTCCCTTTAGAATGTCTGTTATGCCAAAACATCAGTATTGCTTAAAGGACATAATTGATCAGAACAAGTCTTCCACCTTTGGATAACCCTCTATTGCACCAAAATGTTATTTTTTATCCTATCCTGGACAGTAACCACCTCCAATCCTCCTTTCCAGAACTATTTGGGTTTAAAATAAATCTAAGGTATTTGAACCCTTCATCAAAACCTAAGTGTTGGAATCGAAAAATATGGTCTATCATTGGTAGTTTTCTAGCCTATGGGAATAAAAGGCCAACTTATTCAAATTTATCTCCATTTGGGAATTCATATAGAAAATATCCAAGATATTCACCGTCCAACACAGTTCCTAAAAAAAAAAAAAAATCATTAACAAATAATAGTTGGGTGAGAGAGACCTATGTTCCTACTTGAATTCCTTGTATACAATAGAGTCTTATTGCCTCATATATTTATCTACTCAATCCTTTTTCCACCAACAAGGAAGAGGTATAGGGACAACGGGAAACCTTGTTTAAGTCTTTGAGAGGACTTGAAAAAGGGGGAGTCTGACCCATTGATCAAATAGAGAAAGAACACGAGGTTACACAACTAAAGATCCATTTCACCAAAGGAAGAGAGAAGCCTAAATGAAGGAGGAGGAGTCTTACTCACAACTAAGAGACTCGATCAAAACCCTTAAATAAGTCCAATTTAGTGACTACTATTGGAGAAGGAGTGCTTTTGATGGTATGGAGTCCCTCTTGAGCTGAGACAATAGCCTCATGTATTAGTGTTCCCTCAAGGAAGCTAAATTGTTCTAGTGAAATAATTTTAGAGAGAAAAGGATTTATTGTTGAAGTAATTACCTTCAATACTATATTGTACACACAATTGCAGAGAGATATGGGCCTCTACCCATCAAATTTTTTTAGACAAACATTTTTTGAAATCAAGGCAAGAAAGGTGGAATTGAACCCTCCTGAGACCTTCCTTGACAACCTAATCTCCTCTAGAACCTTCAAAAGGTCCTACCAAAAGGAGATCAAAAAAATATAGGTATAATTCCATAGGGAACCCATCGTGGTTAGGACTCTTGTCCTTTTGAAAGTACTGAAGCACCACAAATAATTCTTTCTTCGAAACTACCTAAATAGTTCCTCATTTTCCTCTTCCTTTACCATTCTAGGAAAGAAGGATACCACTTTCAGGATTTCCCCAATGTTGGCCCTATTCAGTTCCTTAAATATCAATTGAAAGTGATAGACCCCAAGATCTACCAGTCCTCTAAATCCCTTGACTTTCTTACCATCCCTATTCATCAATTCCCATATGGTCTTCTGGTTTTCTTGAAGTTTGAAAACTTGTGAAAGTAGTTTGTATTGTTTCCCCCAAGGTTAGCCAAGTGGCCTTACTTTTGATACACCAATTCTTTTCCTTTTATAAGAGTAGCATCATCTTCTTATGTTCTATCTCTTTTATCTCTTCTAAGACCTCTTCACTAAACATGCATATGGAATGATTCATGTACAAATGCTCCAAACTTTAATTTTCCATCTTTAATAAACCATCACGAGCCTTAAAATTCTTAGTATCCTAGGTGACTTCTTTTCCTTTGACCAACCTAAGAGATGTAGCAAAATGTGAGCAAGAAGAAACCTCCAAATGGTAATCAATCGCTTCTAGGAGGACTTTACTAGTTTTTGAAAATCAAGTTCTTCTTACCAGTAGGGGTTGTATTTAAATGGAGCCTTAAGCTTGTCCTTACCTAAACTCAGTTCCAAGTATATCGAGAAGTTTTCCAAACACCTCGCAGCATCCACCCATGAACGGAACCTTGAAAACTTCTCCAAATGGGCACAGTGAATCAAAAATCTATCAAGACATTTAGAAAATCTTGCCTCCCTTGCCCTATTATTTGTCTAAGTGGGCCTCAATTCCATGGGTTGAATATCAACCCATCCAAGAGATTCAAATTGATCCAAAGAGAAATCAACCAACCTTTCATGATGAGATTCAGTGCCCCAAACCTCTCCTTAGTTCAAGGCTAGGTTCAAATCACCACCCAATATTAAGTTTTCAACATTTATCCAATGTGAGGAGAAAACCCTGGACTATAACTCCTCTCTCCTAGCATAGGGGCCGTAAAAATTGAGCAAGGTAAATTCTATACCAAGATCCTTGCAAAATACCTCTGTATAAAGGCCTAATAAAACAACATAAGAGTTAATTATGGAGAGTTTATAACAACAACCAATGATGATACCTTCAGAAGAGCCCTTTGCACCAAGGATTAAAAATTCCAACCCACCAAAAGTTTCCACAAATCCCTAAGAAACATTTCCCCCTTTCCCATGGTCTCCTGAATAAACACAACTTCTAGATTATTTAACTCAACCATCCTCCTAAGGGCCAAGTTTTTGGCCTAGCCCCCTAGCCCTCTGATATTACAAGATAAGAGCTTCGTGGGGAAACTCTAGGAAGGGATTTTACCACTCTAAGAACCCCATAAATTAAGCTTTGTTTTCCTTGATGGATCTCCTTGGCCTCTCATTCTTGGGAATACTTTAGCATTTCCTTCCCACCCTAGGGTGTCTCGTTTCCTTCGAAGTGTATAGAAATAGAACCCTAGAGATTAGAGATTCATTTGAGGATGTTATATGCCTTAAGAGGTAGTGTCCCCCCCCTAGTTTTTGTGGTGATGGGGCCTTGGGTGGAGTCTTCTCTCGAAAGAGTAACCCCTCCCATCATATAAGGGTCCAAGTCTTGAGATAGGTTAACCACACATTTTTCCTTATCCCCCAATCCTAATCCTGATCCTTGAGGCCCAAGGGGATTTATATTACTTGAATTTGGCTTATCATCTCAAAGGGGACTCAAATCACCCCCCAAGATTGAAGGAATACAAGAATTAAATACTAGAGAATGAGTGCAATGGAAATGAGACTTACCTAATTCTCATGCCATCTACTACCACAGGAGGTCCATGTTCTATAATTGGAAGCCCGAGAGCTCAAGTGAGCCCAACACATTTGGAGGGTACACCAAAGCATCATTGCAAGTGAAAGAATCTAGGAACAAAGGAATAGAAATATCTCCTACCACCAATCCCTTCTCACACTCCTCTACCATATCACCCTACTATGAGACTTCCACTGGCCTCTCCTCTTGTACCTGATCCAAACCTTGTTCCTTCGATCAATGAGTAGACCACTCAGACTCATCCTCCAAACCTCATTGACAAAATTCTTCAACTTCTCTCCCTAACCTGTGTTTCTTTTTGAAGGACAAATCACAGTCCTTAAGAACATGAACATAAGTATGAAACCTCACACAATGAAAGGGAAATTTCACACAGTCCAACGTCTGATTGTGGGTCCTCTTGCCAGCCACTAGATCCATTGACTCAAAAATACCTTGACTCACATCGATATCCACTAAAATATTAGCAACCAACCTAGCCAAACAAGATTTATAACTATTGTCAGCAAGAATAAACTTATTATTTTTGGGATTAACTGCGTAGTGTAAGTCATTAATCTATGACCCATATTCATGAGTATTAGTCTCAACTGACCAATAATTCTCATGATTTGAGTAGTGTAAGTCATTAATCTATGACCCATATTCATGAGTATTAGTCTCAACTGACCAATAATTCTCATGATTTGAATAGTCCACTTAGCACTCATTGCATCGGGTGATGCTCACATGACCCATATTCATGAGTATTAGTCTCAACTGACCAATAATTCTCATGATTTGAATAGTCCACTTAGCACTCATTGCATCGGGTGATGCTCACAGGGGTGAAGAAATGGGATTGAAGCCAACAAAATGAATCGCATAGCATCAATCATCACTTCCGGGGCTTGCACCCGGTAACCAGATGCTCACAGGGGTGAAGAAATGGGATTGAAGCCAACGAAATGAATCGCATAGCATCAATCATCACTTCCAGGGCTTGTACCCGGTAACCAGATGTCCCGAAGCCCCTATATACTTAAAGAATAAACTTACTAAGTGTGTCCCGAATGGATTTCAAGGAATGGTCCAACCAAAGTTCCACTGGGAGGCTCAACAATTTTACCCACACTAGATTGGCCTTAATGAATTCATCCTAGGTGATGAATCAAGGGTGCCAAGGTTTTAAATATAGGTAGGACCTAACTAAAAACTAGCTACCTTTCAATACCTTAAGTGCATCCTCTTTTGTCTTGAAGATAAACCATATCCATCCTTTTGCCAATAGATGAAAAACAGACCCATAACCTACTCGAGGCGCCCACTCTACCTACAACTAGTAATTTAACACACCCATCGAGATCCTTTGGCCTAAAAATTTCCCCTCTAGGGTCTAGCCAAGCAAAAGACCGATCTAGTCGATGTTGAGATCGTCTCCTACAACTAAAGAAATTCCCCCTCCATGGGATTTGATCACCCACCTCCTCTTTTTCCTTCACAATTCACCACCATAGGTTCTCTCTCCACCCTGCAACTCTCCAACATGGACCTTGGAGTCCATAAACTCTAACCTTTTCTCCTCTGCCTTTGAGACAATGAAACAATTTGTGAATTTGAAATTTCAAATGGGGTAAGGCTCTTCATTGTCTGATCTAGGCTACTATCTTCTCTAACTGCCAAGGTGTTGGGATAATTAAGACTGTCAATACATCATTCCTTTGTGTCCACTAGTTGGACATCTAGGGATTCAAACATCTAACATCCACTGATGTCCTCATGTACTCACCCTGGAAGGTGTGCCAAGGAGTCCACTTGAACTTATGCCACCAAAGCCAATGAAGGAGAGGTTGTACCAACTACAAGAAACTGGAAACCTAGTGATTCGAAAATCCTTAGATTTTAATTTAATCCATAATCATACACTAAAATCCAACCTGATTCGAAAATTATGATCTTTATAACTATTTGCAAATTAACATGTGAATCCCCTTACTTATCCAAAATCTCGTTAACTGATAAATAACTTGCGGAAATAAAAAAATTGAAAATTGAGAGAAATAGAAATATCAAATAACAAGGAACATTTACACAAGTTGATAATTAAGTTCACCCATCTTGGGCTACGTCTCCGGGTCTGTCTCCAAATGAGAGATTGTTCTATTAATTCTCAAATTGCTTAGTACAATAACGACTCAACTTATGTTTCTACTTTCTTTTTTGTTGCACAAACTCAGTTGTGACAATCATAATCAGCTCCGCCTCAGAACATTAAAACTTTTGACTACAAATACTTTATATCTCCCAAAAAAATTCCCAATGGAACTAATACAACATTAAAAATAAACTCTCTCTAAGTTTTTGGAAACCTATCCATGTTGTGGCACAATGGAAAATCTTATGGTTTATATAGCGGTGGTCAGGGGGTCGAACCCCACCCAAACCACTATATTTTCATATGGAAATTAATTAAAACTTAAATAAAAATAGCTCAGTAGGATTTTACAAAGGTGCCCTTTGGCGCAACGGTCAGAGGGTTTGTAATGTGGAAAATTTGGGTGGAGTTTGCGTGGTCGAACTTGTGGACCTCCCCCCCCCCCTCTTTGGCATATTTACAGTAATAAAATTTAAATATAATATCTCGGGCTAACCATAACAAGACTCATTGATGGCCCAATGGTTAAGTCATTTGTTCGTTAATTCGTAGGTTATGGGTTTGATTCCCTCCGAGCCCAACTAATTTTGATTCCCTTAAGCCACATTGGAAAATCAGAGGGTGCCACATGGAAACCTCTTATTGGGCCACATCACCACCACGTATCATGCACAATGACTTGCCTTGTTAGCATACGATGTCACCGTCATACCTGCCATGCCATCAACGTACCTTCCACATGTCATCTGTATTGCCACCTATCACTTATCATACTGCCACATGTCATCCTTATTTACTTCCATGTGTCATCCTTCTAGTGATGCCATGTGGCATCCATACATTGCCACATGTCATCCTCCCAGTGATGCCATGTGGCATCTATATTTTTTCCTTTTTTCCAAAACTTTAGAAGGTCATATCCCTGTCATATAACTTTTGTTTGAGCCCATTCAAATTGCATTGGAATCTCACTTCGAGCTCTATGCTACGGAGTCATTTTCATCAACATTTGAGATTGTCAATTCTTTTTAGCATTCTCGGATCCACTTGGATCATTCCTCCCCACTGGAATTCTTTTGGACCACCAAAAGTATGGATTACTCAGCAACTAAGTGAAGATAAAGATCCATCACTTTCCTGATATCTATCCACCTTTCTTTGCTTGGATGTACCCCTTTAATACCAACTCCAAGATATTCCACATCACCTCATCGTAAAGTCCTAATTCTTTTTTCATGGATAACATCTTTTTGCAACTCATATAATTACTCAGGAGAAAAATCATCAATTGTCTGAACCTGAACACCTTCATATTTATACATAAACATAGAAGGCTCATAAAGTTTCAAATTCTCAACATTCACCATTGAATACATTTGCATATAAGATGAAAAATCTAAATGGAAATCATTAGTACTAATCTTCTCCAAAATCTCAAATGGACCATACCTGATTGATTTGAGATTTTTACCTTCACCCTTCATTATGTATTTACTGATATGTAACCACACCTAATCACAAAATTGGAACTAATGATCAACCTGATGCTTCTCAATATTCATCTTGTACTTGGATTGGCTCTTCTCCAATTGTTCCTATACCACCTAATGTACCTGTTGGATCCTCTGAATGAACCTCTTATCTTTGTCAACATTATCTTGTCCATCCACTTTACTTGTTTCATCAAACAAAAAATCCATAGGTGATTTAGGAAAGTATCCCAAACATGTCTCAAAGTGAGTTCTCTGAGTAGAAGAATGCATGACACGATTATAGGCATGTTGTACATAATGCAATTGTTCATCCCGCAACTTAAGATGTTTACTGTAGTACCCTCGAAGAAAATGTACCATTGTCTTATTCACCACCTTTGTATGTCCATATGTCTACGAATGAAAAGTAGTGCTCTTATTTAACTTACTGTCCATCAACTCCCACAAACTAGACCAAAAATTCCACAAGAACCAAGATTATTGATCAGATACAATAGATGTAGGCATCCCAAAATGAATCCAAACATTATTAAAGAACAATTGTGTTGTTTGTTCAGCCATGACCTTTTTATTACAAGGAATTAATATAAACATCTTATTGAACCTATCCACTATGACATACAAGTTATCATGACCTGTTGTGGACATCACAAAACCCCCCACAAAATCCATGGACACACTTTCCCATGGTTGAGAAGGTACTGTAAGTGGTGTATATAACCCCAACTTTTTGTTGCTAGGATTACTTGTGGCACCCAAAACACGCCCTTTTACATACTTGTAAAATTTTTCATTCATTCAAGGCCAATAACAATATCTTTGCAATTGTGATATTGTCTTTCCTACCCCGAAGTGACTACAAATGAGAGATGTATGGGATTCCCCGATTACATTTTCTCTTCCATCCCTAGGTATACAAAGATTTCCAAGATAATACAATAAATTATGATGCACATGATAATACAATTCTTCATTTTGATTTCCATGAGTTAGAGATTCATACACATCTTTAAAGTCATCATCTCTAGCATATTGTTCAACAAAAATTTCATGAGCTAAAGAATTATGCTTTAATATTGTAGATGCATTGACTATTGGTCTTGATAACATGTCTACAACCTTGTTAAAAATGCCCTTCTTATAATTAATTACCAAATGAAATTGTTGTAAGAAACCCATCTATCTAAAGTTTCGTGATTGTTGTAACTTGGTTTGTGATTGCAAATAGTGTAATGGTTGATGATTTGTGTGAATTATTGTTTCCTTCCCCATTAAGTAATGCTTCCACTTTTTAACACTTTGTACCAAAGCATATAGTTCCTTATCATATGTTGGATAGTTAATTATTGCTTGAGTAAAAATTCCATAATGGTAACAAATAGGTTTACCACATTGCATCAAGAATGTTCCCATGGCATATCCACTAGCATCGGTTTGTATTTCAAATAGTTGCTACAGATCCAACAGAGCAAAAAATGGTGCGATACTTATTTTCTCTTTCAATGTCTCGAAGGCTCTTTGCTACTTTCCTCTCCACTGGAATACATGTTTCACACTTGTTAATGCATGCAAAGGAGGAGTATGTGAGCTATATCCATCTCCAATTATAGCAACATTTACATTAGATGAAAAATTTTGAGCTTATTTATCTTTTTCATATTTTGATTGCAAGGCATGAATTAACTTATTTTTCTATTGAGTTATTTTGGTTAATTCAAGGAGAGAAATATTAGTTCTTAGTTTTTTCATATCTTATACAATATTATACTCTAGAACATATGAAAAACAAGATGGTTTATTTTGAGAAGAACTCACCTTGTTTGAAGAACTGACTCCTTGGAAGGAGAGGGAGTAACTATTGCTTCAGGAGTGGAGGGAATACCTTTACTTCTGGTTTGGGAAATACAAATTTCTTCAGATCTTTCCTCTTCATCATTATCATGAATTATTCCACAAGTACCATCCCATAGGAGATTGATTCATGACTCAATATTTTAATCATCTCTTTGCTCATCCTCACTTGTTTGTCCTCATTCATCTCTTTCCATTGCTACAAAGACTTTAAACATGTTAATAAATGTTTGAAAAAATCTTTTTGAATGATTAGTTTCATTTGCATGACAATAGTGATCTTGAGAAAATTCTTCAATGCATATATCTTCAGGGCGAGTGTTTGAATTATGAGGAGGTGGAGGATTTGTCCTTAAAGGAGGTTTCCAAGGTCTCCTATATGATGAACTTTCACTTGATTTATTTTTTATATCTACAATATCATTAGTCAATTTTTGAATCATTCTTTGAAGACCATCCATATCAAATGTTTCTTTGTCTTTATTCTCCTCTGATGTTTTAATTATGTTTTGTCTATTAGCCAATGGAAAAGTTTTTTCTTCTTTAGATGAGGTTTTACTGGTGATATTCATCATTTATTTCTCTACATCTAGTGTTTCTTAGAATCTTTATGCTAAAGTAGTTTTATTGGCTATTTTAACAAAAATAGCAATGGAAGATGGTAATGTTGTAGTATAAAATTCAATAATTACATTGTCTACAAGCCTAGAATATTCTGGGATTTTATTCATTAGTGTCAAGAATATTTGATTGAAATATTAAATTTTTTCCTTAGGATCCATTTTGATTCTTGATAATTATAAAACTAAAGAAGTCGAGGTTTTGTCCTCACCAAAAATTTTCATGAAAGCAGTTTCAAAGTCATTCCAGCTTGTGATTGTTCCTTGTGGCAATGCAAAATACCACGTGGAAGATTTTTCTTCAAAAGTGTATGGGAACAACCAACATACAGCATCTTCTTCTTTTTTGTAAGTGAGTTTAAGAACCTGTATTACTAAAGGGGGGTTATAATAAAAAAAAGGGGAACTCCCTGGTCTGCCAAAAAGGAAACCAGGCTAGAGGTTCCTGAGTAGTGTTTTCTAAAATAGGCAAGGAGGAGGACTTGACTGCCACCTTGGGAAACCAGCCCAGTCCTACCATATCTAGTTTTTGATCGTATAAGCACAACAAACATGAAAAGGATAAACAAAATTATAGTAACAGGAGCTTAGATTGACATAGGACTGACCCGACTAAATTGACAATAGACTAACCAGAAACTAGTCCAGAATGATGATATGTTTCTTTCATTCATCTATCGGTCCCTTGTTCTCCTCCTTTTGAGGGACTGTGTGAGTCTTTCTGATATGTGTTGGCGCTCCTTTCCCATTGGCTGGCATGATGTCCATGTGATGGGCATAGCCCAGGTAGAGGTGGAATTGAGTAGCCAATCATTACAGCTTGTCTTTCTGGTATGTCTCGACCTCAATTAGCAGTCTGGTAACATTCTCCAGACTGTTGAGGTGCCTCAAGATTTCATTCAGCAGTTTCATGTGTTCCTTGTTGTTCTCCCGTCTAGCATCCTCCCTCTCCGATCTCACTTTTCCAATTAGCATATTTATATTCCATGCCATCTCCATCATTTTATGGTAGAGGGTTTCCCTAGGCTGTGTGGCTCTTGGGTCAGTTACCCAATCTACTTCCTCAGCTAGAGTATCCCATGTTTTTCCCTTGCCCTTTTCATTTTTTTCCTTCTCCAGCCGGATAATGGCTGCCTTTCCTCTCAGTGAAACTAGAGTATGAAAGGTGCCCTCTGCATCTCTTGTCACTTGCTCCATCCTTGAAACTCACTAAGGATTTTTCGGAGTTCCCTTCCCCTGGGGGTTTCTTTTGCTATTCGTTCATTTCATTCACACCATCCTGTCTGGCCTATGGTTGCTCCTTTGTTGCGCTCTCAACCTATTCTTGTCTGCATGGTGGTTCCTCCTTACACTACCCTTATGTCTTTTGGTAGCCTCTTCAATTGCGCTCTTCTGTTTGCCTCTCTTCCTGTTGTTTGGTCTCTTATTGAGCTTTCCCTGCTGCGGGCTCGTCCTTCCAATCATGGTCTCCCCGTAGAGGTGAAACTTCTCGTCCTTTTTCCCAGTCATGGTCCATATGGTCATGATGACTCGACCATTATTTGTGTACTATCCCTTGCCCCTACTCGCTTGATATCCTACTTGGACACTCCCTGTACCTAGTCCTTGGCATGGTGGATTGATACTGGTCTGTGTCAATCCTTCTTTCCTTACAACATTTTTCGTCTTTTGATTACCGTCGATGCTTTCCCACGGGCTTTCCCACAAATCTTACTGTTAACATGATCTTGTTTTCATACCCTCACCTGTTGTATGATTTGATCTAGAATTGTGATTGGTAATCGATTGTTGGGTAGTCATATCATGCCTGGGTCCTTCGAGCCTTTCGCTACCCTCCTTGATGTGACCTTCCTTTCTTAAGATTTTGTCCCGATATTTTGTCGCTAGTTGGGTGCAGTCCATTCTAAATTGTCCTTGTGGGATGTTGGTCCAGGTAGTATTTAGTTTCGATCCCTCCTTGCTAACCCCTTCATTGGAAATTCTGCCCGCCAGGCCATTTGTTGACCTGCGTACCCAACACAACTCCACGGTGTTAATCGTTTGCAGATGCTCTTGGATTTTTTGTAGGGAGTGTGCCAAGTGCTAGTGTTTTTTAACCTTGCCCACTCTGGTGTCGTTTTGGAGTCTCTTCACCATGTTGATGACCAGGGTGGAGTCTCCTTCCATGATAATGTTGGTCATCCTTTCTTGTCTTAGAATTTTGAGACTGAGCTCCAGGGCTCCAATTCCGCTGCGTTGTTGGTTGAGTTCCCCAGGCTCCTAGCGTAAAACCTGATTATGTTTCCCCCACTATCTCTGATCACCCCTCCCATTCCTATCATTCATGGGTTTCCTTTTTTCACCCCATCAAAATTTAACTTGAGGAACCCTGCCGGAGGAGGTGTCCAGTTGCGCTCTCCTAATTGGAGTTGTGGTGGCCACCCTACTTGTGTGTTGTTGTGCCCATATTTTAGGTGAAAATTCTCCAGGATTCAGAATTCCTAGCCTATGAGTTGCGCTCTTTCAGTATGGAAGTTGTGGCTCTACACCATTTCTCAGATTTGTGAGATTATTGCTTCCTTGAGTTTCCCTTCCGGGAGGTTTTCACTCCTGAAGATGTGTCGGTTCCTTTCTTTCCATATAGCCCATATGATCAACCCTGGAATGAGGTTCCAACATAGGTTTACCATTTCATTTTTGTTGTAACTCTCATTCCAATTATTGATGGTTGCGCTGATGTTACCACGCATCCTATTGGACTGGCGGAAGATGCATGTCACCTAGTCCCACATCTTTGTTGTATAATTGCATTCATCGAGGAGGTGATTCATTATTTCTTCTTTATCTTGACAGAGGTGGCATCGTGATGGTCCTATGAACCCTCTTTTCCTTAGGTTTTTCCAGGTTAGAATTCGGTTGTGAAGTACTATCCATTTGAACATTTTGATTTTTGGCCACTAGGGGCTGCCCCAAATCTTTCCCCACTGTTGTGCCGCATCTTCTTGGTCCTGGTCTGTAATGTAATTCCGGGATTATTTTAAGTTGAATTCCCCTCCATTTTTCCTACCCCATCTTAGTTGGTCCTCTTCTTCTAAGACAATAATTTTCCTTTTCCCCAATTCCTCCTCCACCTCTTTCGTTATTGTTGTGATTTGATCTCTGTTTTATGGATTGAGTTTGTCCCAGATCCTCCATCTGTCACGGTCATTTTCTTGTTTCTAGTAGTGATGGATTCTGATTTTTCCTTGCACGATCATCTCCTGTTGGAGTTCCTCCCTATCCAAATTTTACATTCTGGTTTACTATTGCCAAACGTCCTCCTAGAATATGGTTGTTTTACCATTCCTCACTTCCCTGAAACTATGTTTCTGGATCCAGGTTTTGTTGTGCCAGGCTAGATTCCAGATGGGTGATCCTTCTCTTGTGCTCGTAAAATGAATTTGATCCTAGTCTCTAATGTCTGGAGCATACTTGGCCTTCCAGAGGGTTTTCCATGGTGTTGACTTTTCCTTGACCCATATCCACCAGAGTTTCGCCCCATAGGCTTCGTTGGTTACTTGTGGGTCTTGTAACCCCAAGCCTCCTTTGCATTTTGGTTTCCAAACCTTCTCTCAAGCCACAAGGAACCATTTTTTCTTGCTTTCTGCTCCATGCCATAGGAATTCCCTTTGGATGGTTCTTATTTTTTGGAGTATCCCTTTGGGAGTGGGAAACACTGACATCATATAGGTCGGAATTGCTTGCAGAACCGCTTTGGTCAGGACAAGTCTCCCTACAAGTTTGAGGGATCTGTAAGTCCAGTTTTTCACCCTCTCCTATAGCTTGTTGATCACTCCTTCCCATGTTTCCATTTTTCATGCTCTGTTCGTCAGGGGAATTCCCAAGTATTTCATTGGGAGAGTTTTGCGTTCAAACCCCAAAATATTTGCCAAGTTCCTTTGAATTGTTGGGTTGGTATTGAAGAAATATATCATGGATTTGGATTGATTGATCTCCGCTCCCGAGGCTTCCCCAAACTCTTATAATATTATTTTTTAGGCTTTCACTTCCTTAACCGTAGGTGTGCCATGGAGTAATGTGTCATCAACAAACTATTAGTGCGTGGAGGTAGGGAAGTTTTTGAAAGGTTTAATACCCATTATTTCACCTGCTATAGCTGTGCTTTTTATTCTTCTATTGAGTCCTTCCATCATTAGAATGAACAGGAAAGGTGATAGCGGGTCTCCTTGTCTAATGCCTCTTGAAGGACAGAAGGGTTTGGCTGGGGCTCCATTGATTAGCAGCGAGTAACTAGTCGTTGACACTAGGATGACTATCCAGTTGATAGAATGTTGCGCAAAGCCAAAAGCTTCCAGAGTCTTGACCATATAGTGCCAGTTAATTTTGTCATAAGCCTTTTCTAGATCAAGTTGTATTATCATCCCCCCTCTCCTCTGGGTTTTTAGTGTGTGTATTATTTCATGGGAATGGATGATGTTGTCCGAAATTTGTCACCCTTCTACAAAACCCACTTGTTCCTGGGAGATTAGTGAGGGTAGGAGAGGTTTTAGTCTGTTGGCTATGACTTTGGAGATTATCTTGTAAACCACATTGCATAATGCTATGGGTCTGTAGTGATCTAGGGTCTTGGATTTATTTTCTTTGGGGATTAGAGTAATCATTGTGGCATTTAACACTTTCAGAATGGAGGTTGAGCGTCTGGAGTCTTCCACCACCCCATAGATGTCATGTTTGACCACTTCCCATCAAGCTTTAAATAATTCCACTGTAAAACCATCTGGACCTGGGGCCTTTCCATTAGGCATCTCCTGGACCACTTGGTCAATTTCCTCCTTAGTGATGGGTTTGTTTGGGTTGATATTTTGTTCCTCGGTAACTAGCCTGGGGATGTGCTGAGTTATCCTTTGTATGGCCTCCATTCGATCTTGGTTGGGTTCCCAGTCTATCCCATGGAAATGGTTTACCAGTATATTTTTTATCTCCTTGTGAGACTCTCTCTCGATCCCATCCTGATCCCGAATTTTTAGGATTTTGTTGTGGATTCATCTAGCAATGGTGGTTCGATGAAAAAACCTTGTATTTCGTTCTACTTCCTTTAGCCACCTGATTCTGGACTTTTGGCACCATAAAGTCTCTTCCTGATGGCATCTTGCTTCCCATTCCTACATCAGTTGGATATCCTCCTTTTTTCGATCCTCTGTATAACCCATGTCTATGCATATTTCCTGGAGGTTCCTCATTATGTCTTCATTAATTCCTTTTTATTAGTTTATGTTTCCAAATATTTCCTTGTTCCACTCCTTGAGTTTATGTTTGATGTACCTGAGTTTCTTATAAATTTTGAACATCCTTGTCCCTTGTTCAGGTTGTGTCTCCCGCCACCATTGGTTGATGTTCTCCTTGAAGGTGGGGTGTTCAATCCAAAATTTCTCGAATCTAAAAGGTCTATTTTTTGGAATGGTTTGGAAGTTTGCTTCCAGTTGGACTGGCTAGTGATCGAAGCCCCCCTAGGGAAGGATGTTGTAGTCTAAAGTTAAACCTTGTAGGATGATGGACTCCGACACCAGGAATCTTTCTAGCCTCGTCGCTACCTGATGTTGATTTATCTGTTTGTTGTTCCATGTGAACTGGCCATTACTGGTTTTGATGTCTACCATCTCCATTGTGTCAATGAAAGATAAAAAGTCTTATGCATCTCTATACAGTCTCTTGGTGCCTCCTTTTTTCTCTGCAAGTGTCGCGATGATGTTGAAGTCCCCGGCCAGGATCCAGTGAAGGTTGTTAGAGCGGGATTTTAGGTTTTCTAGTTCTAGGAGCATTCTTCTCTTCTCTTCCAACATCTGGGGACCATACACATTAGTGCAAAGAAACTTCTCTGTGTTACCTATGATTTGAATGTTAATAGAAAGTGTGTATCTGGTGGCTTTGGCTGATAGTAGATTCATCACTTGTAGGTTCCATAGAGTGAGAATACCATCTGCCATCTATTTTCCTTCGACAACCAATGTATTTTACTTGCTCCATTTCTTTTTGTTGATTGTTTCCATTCTATCTACAGTACATTTTGTCTCTTGGATAAAACAGAGGTCTGGTTGTTCCTTCCTCAGTCTGTTTTTAAGTATTCTTTGTTTTCATGGGATGTTTAGGCCTCTAATATTCCATGTTATAATCTTCATTTAAACATGTGGGGGGAGTTGGGAAAGAGATTCTTGATCTTACCTGAATTTATCAATAGAGCTCCTAGTTCTTGTAGGGCTATGTTGTTTGATTTCCTGCCTTTCTTCCTTCGCGTCTACTTGGGTGAGAGTTGTGGTTGTCCCTTGCCTTCTTTGATTCCTAGGCGTCCTATCTCCCCATGTGTGCACTTGAGCCCTTTTGATTTTTATTCCTCCCTTAGGAGGAATAGGTATTGAATATGGTCTAGTTGCTCCATTGGTACATTGTCTACACCCTGCCTTTTCCATTGCTCCAATATGTTCGAGAGATCTATTCCTTCCCTTTCCAAAATATCTCTGAGGTCAGGATATTTCGTACCTACCTCGCTTGGTGTCATTTCCGCATCTCCATCTACCTTTTGCATGGGTGTGTTGGTATCTTTGGTTTCTCTGTCCATAAGAGTCTTGCTACCCCCCTACTCCATCTGATTGCTTGGATTGTTTTTGCTCTCATTTGTGGCTTGGTCCTTTACTTCTTTAGATTTTTCCTTTTCCTTTCCTCCTTCTTCCCCTTTGTAGTTTTTTTCATGCCCTTTCATTCTTGTCCTGGCTTCTGGATTTGATCAGGGGATCAAATTTTGCTCAATTTTCAAAGTGCTCGGAATGTGACAAAAATAGTGCCATTGCATCCATCTCGTCTTCCTGATTCCGGTGGTATATTTACTTTCTCAAACGGAGTTCATATGGAGAAGATATCGCGATCTGTTCGCCAAGCCAAACCGGCAAAAGTTTGATGCTGACTGTACCTGTCCATACAGTCCGTACGGTCTGATGTGGTAGGGTCGTACAGGTCATACAGTGATGATGTGGAAGTTGTTTATTGGTTGATTGCTGGTGAATCGGGTGATGACACGTGTTCGGTTGGTGGCAAATAATATGAGGACACGTGGCCCAATCCATGGGCGCCACGTGTCCCCCTCATTATTGGTTTATGTGTTATGTAAAATGTAATGGGAGTCTGCGGGGTTCGACCCTCGGACCTCCCCCCATATGAAAGACTTCACAACTTTCTGCTAACCACTATGTCGGCCTTGTTCCTTGTTTCATATATTAACGCACATATATTTAAACTTACTCGTGTATTCAATGGAAAGGGGGGTCGGGCCGGGGCTTAGCCCCGACCCGTGGTTTCATTCCACAACATATGACCATTGTATACGCCAAGTCGCGCGTGGATTGTAAACCATATATGTTATATGTTGTATTAACATATGCCTTGGGGTTTGGAACTATAACCAATGGTTAAACGCGCGGGGGCTATAACTCGTGGTTTTTTTATATGACCAGTGGTTTAAAACGCGCGGGACTTACGTGGTTTTGAAACGAGAATAACGAATTAACCACTCATTTGCCTAGTGTGCGGTCACATGCGCCATACGCCCAGGTGTCGAGGCGGTTAGGGGTTGGCGCGCCCTTAACCATCCTACGGTTGGCACCATTGGCGCGGTTGCACCCGGTGCTAGGTTTTCACGCTTTAAAATGCATGTGAGCCAGGTTCAATCAAGGAGGGTGTGAATTGTAGAACCAAAGACAGCAAGCTTGAAGAGAGAGACTTCCAGGAGGCCTAACTTCTTCATTTTTCGACTGATTGAGGTGCCGAAAGAGCCCAGACAGGGGTTTTGGGACTCTGGGAAGCCATTGGAGCAGTCGGTTTGTCAGTTTGAGCATTGTAAGACATGTTTTTGAGAAATTTTTGAGAAATTAATAATAATGATCCATTGGAAGCTGGACCAGGAGATGTAGCCCATAAGAGGCGTGAACTCCTTTATCAATTGTTGTGTTTTATGTCTGTTGTTCAATATTTATGTTGTTGTCTATGTGTAATTTGCATAAGTAATCCTTTAATTTATGTGTTGAAAACTGATCCATTTGCTTTAAATGCATAACATTTCACTTGCAATAAGTTTTCAAGTTTTTCAAGTCTTCTTCAATTTTAGATCAAGTTGGTATCAGAGCACTGGTTTTGAAGACTTGATTGTTTGCAAGTTTTGTTTCT
>JZKD02S1857334.1:59827-80731 GCA_000966675.3 Picea glauca | reverse complement strand
GCTGGACCAGGAGATGTAGCCCATAAGAGGGGTGAACTCCTTTATCAATTGTTGTGTTTTATGTCTGTTGTTCAATATTTATGCTGCTGTCTATGTGTAATTTGCATAAGTAATCCTTTAATTTATGTGTTGCAAACTGATCCATTTTCTTTAAACACATAATATTTCACTTGCAATAAGTTTTCAAGTTTTTCAAGTCTTCTTCAATTTTAGATCAGGATTGCTTCCCGCTAGGGTTTTACTTAGTTTCTTGTTTTCTCTATTTTTGTGGTTTGTCTTGATAAACCCTTCCTCATCCCGTTGTATTTTGGTGTTTTCTGCTTCTTGTTTTTTGTTGAGAGGGAATTCTCTAAATAGGTGTCCATGTTCATGGAATATTCTTCATCTGAATGGGATATGCTCATAATCAATGCTTTGTATCCATTCCTCATCCCTGAATTCCAGGCTTATGGCTTCTGGGAGTACCCCTGAAACATCCATATCTATGCAAATCCTTGCATAGGAGGTATATCTCCCTTTTAGGGTTGCTTCCGATGTCTTCACATATTTTCCAAGTTTGTTCCCGATTGCTTTGAAGGTAGAGGGTAGACAGTAGTCTAGTGGCAGAAAGTAAAGCCGTGATCCAAACAGGTACATTCTTGAAGGTTTCTTTCTCTATGGAGAAGTTTTCCTTCCATGGATGCATGTACAGTCCTGCTGAGGCATGGAAGTACGCCCCCCCCTCAAATACTTTATCCATGTACTCCAAATTCATGAATACTGCTATGAAGAAGCCTTTCGAACCCAGGTGGAGTTCCACTTCCCCGCTTGGATTCCAATGATATTTTATCCAGTTGCGCAACGTTATTTCTGTGGGCCACGGACCCATGAACTTGCAGATTAGTGCATGCATCTTCATCTGGTCCCAGAAGAGTTACGTTTGTGGATCTTCCAGTATTACCTTAGGTATCAGTGTTGTTTTAGGTTTACATGGGTTGTGCCCTTCTACCCCATTGGGGTTATCCGTTTCTAGCACTGCATTCTGGGTTTCTCTGTCTTCCTCCCCCATGCAATCCCTTTTTTCCGAGTTGTTTTCCTGATTCCTTTTTGGTCCTAAACCTGAGGTGCTCATCATTGGTTCCTTGAAACCTCTACCTCATCGTCCTTTCCCCCTATCCACCACTACCTACTTGTATGAGGGGGTTCCATTACCACCCCCTTTGGTAACAATGTTGCGCTCTACTATGTCTGTGACTATCAAACCCTAGCTCAGAAATCCTACCACTTTGTATTTCACAGTGATTCTTAGTTTCAATAGATCAACAAAAGTGAATAAACCATAAGTGTCAACCAACATACAACATATTCATGTTGCACGCCTTTTTGGTTAACTGCTAGAATAAATTTACTTATGTGATCTTCTAGAGATTCCCTATTATCAAGACCAAATTTGCGAGGGAATTTCTTAGGGTTTTTTGGAAGATCATGAATGTCATTGGGAACTGCAATAACTCCTAGGGTAAGCCAAGGTCTCCTCGGTACTCCAACAATTCTTCTTCTTGAGGGATGTATTGGACTTACCTAAGAGGTTTTTCTAGGACTTCTTAGGGGTTTGTCTAGGACTTCTTGGTGGAGAGGGTGGTTGGGGACGAACATGAGTGTGAGGTGGACTATTTGGAGGAGATGGGGGATTACTTGAACCAAGTTGTGTTGGGAAATTGATCAGATAATCATAAGGATATTCAAATCCCCTTAACATATTTTAAAATTGAGCCAAATGATTAGGTCTAGAGATAAAAGTGAATTCATTATCCTTGTATTTCCTTAACTATCTAGTTCTTTCAGGAATTGTAAATTCTATAGGGGTTGACCAATTTCCTTGCTATGTGCTCTAGTTAAAACTCTAGATAACTGAAGTTGTGGATTAATTATATTGATTTCCTCTGAGATGAAAGAATCAATAGGATCAATTGAAGATGATGAAACAAGGTTATATTTAGATTCTAGCTCCTATGGAATTTCGATAGTCTTAGGTGAGTTAGACATCGAACCTTGTTTAAGAGATGAAGACCCACTAGTATATTTAGGAATATTCTTAGGAGGTGACTTGGTATGAGATGAATGCAATGGTTTAGAACCACGAGATAACTTACCAACCATGCATGCCACTCAACCCTCCTTATAGCATCGATTGTTGACAGACGAGAAAATTCTCTCCTGCAACAGGGGACAACCACCCGATCACAAGCCCCAATTAGGTTAGTTTTTGTTAACCAATTTCATAGGCTCGGTTTTCCACTCAAATAGTTTTCTCTTTCAAAAATAGACTTTATTTCTTTTTAGGATTAAATCAATCCTAGCCTATGTTTATAAAAGAAAGTAATATTAATGCACTATTCTTATCTTAAAAATGAGATCAAAACTAAAAGTGTGTAGATAAAGAAGATACATTCTCAAGAATTGGAAAGAATTCATCATCTTAAGAATATTTTAAATACACTAATGATTTCTACTAATAATATAGATCAATCACTATATCTACACTTCAATGATAACCATAGAGATAATTATAAATTTTGGAACAAATAGAACTAT
Source organism: Picea glauca (assembly GCA_000966675.3). Classification (NCBI taxonomy): domain Eukaryota; kingdom Viridiplantae; phylum Streptophyta; class Pinopsida; order Pinales; family Pinaceae; genus Picea; species Picea glauca. Next base: position 78,157 of record JZKD02S1857334.1, on the reverse strand, counting down.
GAGACAAAAGTCTAATGAACTATGTTCCCAAACTATATCATTTCATTAACAACCTGCAAGAAATTGATTGGATGAATGTAAATCTCTATTGGCTAACATGAAACATGTATATCAAGCATAAGAAAATAAATGAATGATAATTCTTCAAGAAAGAATCCTCAAGGATTCATTATTTAAAATAAGTTCAACAATTTCCTCAAGTCATAAAAATAATCATTGATAGAAATGATGATTCTTGTGTTTGATATTTAGTTAATTAACAATATGTAATGTTCACAAAGCAATTGTATGATAACTGAAATGAAAGAAAACTCACTAGGATTTAACAAAAATGAAAATGTTAACAATTGTGTTTCATTCCAAGACAAAATGTTAACAAACTTGATCTTTCAAAAATTAGATTAAACTTTGATAAAAGTAATAAATTCAATCTGAGTTTGTTGAAAAATCCAAAAGAAATTGTATACAGTACAAGAGTTTTTTGAATAAAAATACCAAATCCACTTTCATAAATTGGTCCCTTGTCCAGAAAGAACTCAGAAGTATCATGCAAGAGAAATCTTCCCTCTAGCTATTCAAAATTCCTCCCTTTGGTCTTTGAATTCTTGAGTATTTATAATACTTGAATTGATTAACTAACTAACCTAGGATTATTCCTTTCATTTATTATAAAATATCTTCTTGTCTAATAACCTTGATTCGAACCTTGAGCTAAATCCTCAAACATAATCTTTAAATATGTTATATTCTTTAAACATAATCACCAAGAATATCACTTGATAGCGCTAGAGACATACCAAGACCAAGAGATGACCATATTCACTTATTCCTCCTTGCAGTTGCAGTTGCAGTTGCAGTTGCAGTTGCAACTGCATATCTCCACAAGACTTGCGCACTAACTAGGTATCCAAATGAGCTGGAATGTCCTCTATTTATATTAATCTTTAAAGTGACTTTTCTGGCTGGGCAGACCTAAGTTTCTATTAATTATATTTTATGTTTATCTTTTTCGTGTGGAGACGACTTGTCTTTCTAGAACATAATTTTCTAATTATTTTTTGTACTGGCGGAATTGGAAATGGGTGGTTCTCGTACTCGCGTGACATGGGGTCAATTCCTATATGTTACCTCTATAATCTCCAAGTGCATCCACACATCCCGCAAGCATGGGGCACAAGTAATTCAGGGTGAGAATCAAACTTGAGACCTCCTTTACATATTTATTTCCATTTACACGACACTTGCTAGTCGGTCTACACCCTTGCATCCATAGTGCAACATGAATTCACCCCGTGCATCCAAAGACTATGAGTAGCTTTCAATAGCTGCAACATGTCCCTAGGACATCCACTACCCTGCAATGCATCAATACTTGATCATGTGCACCCTCAATCTCAATGTCATCCCTTTTTCTTGCTAGATGAGTTACACTTGTCTCAGTTCCAACCCATTTTCATGTTGGATTTGTTCCACCTGTCTCAGTTCCAACCCTTTTTCATGCTGGATGAGTTCCACATGTCTCAGTTCCAACCCTTTTTCATGTTGGATGAGAACAATTCAGTGCCAACCCTTTTCCATTGTGGATGAGTTCCACCTGTCTCAGTGCCAGCCTTTTTTCATGTTGGATGAGAACACTCGATGCCAACCCTTTTTCATGTTGCATGAGTTCCACCTGTCTTAGTGACATCCCTTTTTCATGCTGGATGGGAATACTCCCTCTGAAGAGGGACAATGCCAAGCTTGTCCTTGAAGTACTCAAACTTCATCCTTGATAGCAGCTTGTTAAACATGTCTGCAACCTGATCCTCTGTAGTCACAAAATTGGAGCCTCACTGCTCCCTTCTGCACCATATCCATGATATAGTAATATTTGATCTTGATATGCTTCGACCTGTCGTAGACCAGAGGGTTCTCTGATGACTTCATACAACTCTAGCTGTCACAAAATATATAGGTCGCCTCCAAATCGAGATCAAACAATCATGTAATCGTCTTTCGAAGCCACAATGCTTCACCATAAACTGAACATGCTGCCACATATTCTTCCTAAAACCCAAGCTCATCTAGAAATTGTCTGATCTGGCATATCATGCCCTACGTGCCTGCATAGGCCCGTACAAAACCTTCTTCAATATGTGGACATGAGACTCCTTCTTATGTATCTTATGGCTACTCTATGTATACTTCTTCTGACTTCTGAAGAAAGTGTCTCCTCAATTCATTGCACATGTCTATCGGGTCTCTCTCTCCCATATGAATATGAGGAGGAATACTTTCTAAATGAAATTCTTTGTTGATATCAAGCTCACTCCAAGTCTCTCTAATATCCAGAGCCATCTACTCCATCTGTATGTGATGATTTCTTCTGAAGTCTCCTATGAATGGTCCTGGGGAGGCTGCTCCTTATTGGATCGTGAGGGATGAATCCCTCTAACCTATATCTCCTTCTGAGTTGGTACTTGGTGAGGTTGTCTGCCTCACCACTAGTGGAGCCATCTACTCCTCATGATATGGCTCGTCAATGCTATATGGCTTTGCATCCTAAAAAGTGTCAAAGGACCATGCTAGTCTCTTCCTGGTTACTGTAATGATTCTAGGTAGGATCAGCCTCACCACTGGTGGAGCCATCTACTCCTCATGATATGGCTCGTCAATGATATATGGCTTTGCATTCTGCAAAGTGTCACAGGACCATGCTAGTCTCTTCTTAGTTACTGTAATGATTCTAGGTAGGCCCTTATGTCTCTACTAACTCTTATTGATGATCTAAAGGGTGATCAAATGCACTAGAGGGATTTGATCAGTCATATTTGGAACCTTATGGTCCTTACAATCAATCTCCATATGAGATACTATGTATCTTGCAAAAGTACCCTTCTTCGTTTTCTTCTTCTTTGGTACATGGATGTATACGATCATGTATACAACTTCTTATCTAGATAGTCTGCTCCATGTCTCAAACTAGGGACCATTTAATATGTTGTCTCCTGTGACCATCACTATAGATTCCCTCAGATTTATCACCTATGACCTGCCTGGAACAAAGAAAACAAAGGGGAAAATAATGGACAAGAATAGTACTCTTATAATAAAAACAAGAATGAGAACAATAGTCACAGTAGCTCCTTCTCAGAACTATTGCTTGTGACCTGCCAAGAGCCAAAATAAAAATACAATAATAAGAACAACATTATTCTAGTTTTGTGATCAATAATTCTTCCGTGGTAACCTCCATGGAATTTATAAAATAACCTGCCCGAGACAAGAGCAACAAGAACAAAAAGTATAATATTATTTTCATAAGAACATATCTATGTCAACAAGAATAAAAGACAATCTCATGGTAATCATCACATTGTTACCAAGATGACCTGCCTGGAAGCAAAAGAAGAAGTATCTCCTAGAGGAGATGTTAGTTCATCTTGCAAACAAGTACAATAAGCATTTACATGCTGCCAAGTATTCATTGTATCTAGCAGTAATATAACCTTTCAAGGATTGTTGTCACAACTATTAATGTAGCAATTATCAAACTTGATATGTGCAAATTGGAAACTTATTAATTTAATCAATCAAACCTAGAACCTGGAGTTTTGTATTCAAGAATGAATGTTGTTAATTTTATTCTGAGTCTCCTTCATTCAAGATGACAAGTATTCTCTTCAACATGTCCCCTATACTTAAGACAATATGTTTTTTTGACAGAAACTTGAGTTAGAGATCATAATGCAAATAAACTCTAAAATCTCAACCTTAATCAATCTAATACTTTGACTAAAGTTAGTTTCTAACTTTAACTTTGAACATAGGTTAGTATGATAATCATAACTTCAATAGATCAAAATGCAGCATGATGTTCATCACAATAATTCCATAGCAACTAGAGGCATAACAAGACAATCAAAATTGGAGTGCATTGTGTTGGATCTGAGATCCCTCTGGATCTACGATTGTTGTTTGGATAAAAGATCCCTTCTCCTGAAAACACCCTTAAGATAATGATATAGTTTAAACATATACAAGTACATACCTCCGGCAGCATCGACGGGTAGTGGCACCATCCGGCAACAGTGGAAAGAAAATGAAAAACCTTAAAACTTCAAAGGTCCTCCAACTTGTAATCTAAAGGTAGCTAGAGACGTGCTAGGGTAAGGCACACTAGAAAAACCAAAGATTAGGCCCAATGTTTCACATAAATTTTACGGGAACTGGTGTTGGCACTGTAACTGTTGTTGCAATTGACATTGCATTTGGTGTTGCAACTAGCGCAAAGGAACTCGCATGAAGGAACTGGCACTGCGAACCGAGGGTTTTTATGAGGAAACCCTAATATCTCAACTTTAAAAATTTGCAGATCATATCCAAGGAAGAGATACGCCTTACTTAGGATACCTTCTTAGTTAGTTTAGTAAGTGCTCAATGAGCTTGGCAATGGGGGAAACTGAGGATCTTCCTTCCAACAGTTAGACTATTACGAAGGAAACCAACTCTGATACCATGTTAAAATCTTGGTATGCTCATTTAACCATAGATAATGTCACATCATTGTCACCCAACCATAGGCACAAGGCCACCCCCGAGCACCCTAACCTTTACTTAGAATAATTTTGGCAAGCCTACTCAAGAACCAACAGATAAACCCTAGTTGCTAAATGTAGCAACAACTCAAGAAAAGTAGAGTGCTCCTTCTCCAAGGGTATCACACAAGAGAGAAAATCTCCATATCCACTAAACAAGTACCATACACAAATGCAAAAGTTGTAGTTCCACTACTCTCTCAAAATTGCGCCATACATAGCAATAATATCACCAAGAGTATCACAATAATGTCACCAAGAGAATCAACAAGAATATCACTTGATAGCACTAGAGAGAGACCAAGACCAGAGATAACCATACAACCTTATTCCTCCATGTAGTTGTAGTTGCAACTGCAGCTCTCCACAAGACTTGCACACTAACTGGGTATCCAAATTAGCTAAAACATCCTCTATTTATATTAATCTGTCCAATGAATTTTCTGGCTGGGCCGACCTGACTTTCTTGTAATTATATTTTATGTTTATCTTTTTCTTATGGAGCCGACTTGTTTTTCTGGAAGATAATATTCTAATATTATTTATTCTGCTAGGTTGACTTGTCTTCTAGGGTTTCCTCGCATCTGTTTAATGGTTCACTTGCTTCCAAAATATTCTATTCTAAGTCAAAGGTTACACATGGAGGATAATACCTCCCACAACTACCAAAACATCAACATTTTCATCTCTTAAACTATCATTCTCATCCACATCCTTAAATTGTGTTCCCTCAGGGATTCATTCTCAGTTTTAATGACCCTTTCAAGGATTTTTAATTCCCGAATCTCATTTTTTAATCTCATCACTTGATCTTTATTTTTCCTTGACTAAGAGGTTATATTGAAAGTTGTTAGAGTGAGTAAGTCCTCATTTGGTATTGAAGGTTGGCCTCTTTCATTGCTTATGTTTGTAGGTATTGTTGAAATGGGTACTTGACACTAAGAGGGGGGGAAGTTGAATCAGTGTCACAAAACTTTGGACAATTTTCCACTTTTCACAAATTAACTGAACAACAAATATTTGCTTCATTTTCTCAATCAATATATATAAAAAAATAAATATTTTATTTATTAAATAACTTGAATGAATACATAAGATCAATCTTTGAATATCATCTTCATACAATTATGAGAGACCATCTTGTAGTTCTCAGATCCAACTGAGAAATAAGGAATCCAACCCTCATAACAAGTCCCATCTTGTTGATCTAATATCCAACTGAGATGTGAGGAATCCAATCCTCATACAAGACCCAGCTTATAAACAGGCACCAACCTGATAGAATGAACCTTCATTCAATCCATTATATATAAATATATATACTTCAACAAATTCAACTACTTATCTTCTCACCATTCCTTTGTGTTTATATAGTCTTCCAACTGGTGTGAATTTGAATCATTGTGTCTTTTGATATTTGAACCATTGTACCTTTTTATTTAAAATGATAATATTAATCTCTAATTAATATCATTTTTCCTTTTATCCTTTATTCATAATGCTCATGAATTAACTCTCTTTTAATCATGAATGTGTGTCAGTTCTTTTGTCTTCATGATTTGATCACAGACATGGATCGACTCATCATATCGTTCTCATGCTTCTGTTGCATTCTCTGTTCACCAATAGATCATATTTGATATCTTATCGATTCTCTGTAATGTTCTAGTGTTAACTCTCTGTCGAATTAATCTGTATGAAGCGCTTCCTTCAAACCATTTTCATATGATTACAGGTGTAGAACCACGGCCTTATCAATTTAAGCGTTGCCTTCATTTTACTCTTATTTCTCTATTCCATAGGACTAATGGTGGTGACCAGACGCTAGGCCAAACGAGTGCTTGAGCACTTATCAAAATCAATGGTCACAATTTAATCTCTCGATGAAATGGATGACTTTCAGGACTTTGGGACTTCACCCTTTGAGACTTCTTTACTTTGTCCTTTCAAATCTTCCGAATGTGATTTTGCCGAACAGATCGGATGGTTCACGTTTATTTCGTGGAACCGGAACAATGGTCAGATTCGATCCTTACACTTATCCTTTCACTTCTTAGTCCGATGGCTCGGACTTAATCAAGCATTGAGATGGATGGCCATCATTTACTTTGTGACTTCGGCTATTCTACTTATGTTATTCTTCCATTGTATTTGATCAACGATTGAGAATGCACCCGAAGTGTTCTTCAGATCAGACGACTCGTGTTCACTTAGAGACTTCGGCATTCGGGAATTTGCTGGTGGTGAAACTCCTGAAGTAAAACTCCTGGAGTGACATAACTTGCTTACGTCACTTTATGACGTGGAACGAGCCGAGTAGTTGCCACGTGTCACTTAGATTCGTGATTTACACATACCTGAAATGTCGATTTCAACTTGACACTTGTCATTATCTGACTATTCCATGTGTCTTTGCTGATGTGTTATGCTGACGTGGTTTGCCACGTGTCCTTGCTGACGTGGTCTGCCACATGTCCTTGCTGACATGGTTTGCCACATGTCCTTACTAACATGGTCTGTTGCCGTAGATATCCCTAATCTAACGGTCAGAATAGTATCTGAAATGTATCTCATATCGACAGCTGAGAGTTACTTCGGTTTTTTGGCTTTCGAGACTTCGGATAATTTGATCTCTCGACTTCACAATGCCTCCGAAGTGAGATTCCTTGAAGTGTAACTTCCTCATAAATTTTGACCCAAAATTAATGTTGTTCATTGATCATGGTTTTAGATCGACGGCTTGATCTATCTGTGATACTGCTTTGCCTTGGATTAAATCCAATGGCTCTTATTCTAGCTTCTCCTGTCCTTCCACTTTAGAATGATCCAACAGTTTGTCGAGTATTCGGATATTGGAATTCTCATCCCTTTTGCCTCGCTTATCCTATCCTTCCACTTAATGTGATCTGAATGTTACAATTTGATCTAATCGTTGACCAATCCTCCAATGGTCCTTAAGCCTACGGTCACTCATATGATCGAGGTCTGTTACATGAGATGATCAACATCGTCAATTTCTTGATCAAACGGCTGTTGAGGCTTCTCACCTTTTTCTGTGCATCGATCGACTTCTCAATATTTCCATCGATCCCAACCACATTTCTACAATGCGCTCTTCCTTCTGAGCTTTGGTCTTTGGCATACTGTCATATTGTTTTACATTCTCATCATTTTCATACATTCAATGTGTTTTTCCTTCTGAGCTTTGATCTCTGCATATTGTTGGAAATTCTCTACTAACTGATATACTGTTGACATCAATGACAATTTCATCTATGATAAATCAACAATGAAAATTCATCATAACAACTTATCATTACATCATAATGACATCCATTGTTGACATCAATGAAAACATATCAATGACAATATGTCCAACAATCTCACCCTTTGTCATTGAGGGCAACACACTAACTTCATACACAAACTCCCCCTATGATGATGTTTTCCTCCTATAAAGTTACTCTACCCCTTTGACATCAATGGCAAAGGGTTGCTCCCCTTATAATCAACATATGTTTGTCTGCATGTTGTTGACCAGAATATGAACTTGGATAACTCCCCCTGGAATCATGCTCTGCCTGCCATAACTGAATGACTCCCACTATCAATCTGCTCTCTCTTTGCTTCTGACTACTCTCCCCCTTTGTTTCTGAAAGGGTAGCTCTTCCTGACAAGGTCTCTTCCCCTGTTAATTTACTAACTTATTATCTCAGTTAATTTTGTAGTGATCAAGTCTTTTCATAACTTAATCTAATTACTTTCTTATTTAATAACCAAAATACTCCTCCTGAGTTTTTACCGACTTTCCTTTGTCAAATAGAACAAGAGTATGAATCTTACTGATATTTTTGATCTGCTTCTTATTCATCTTTGATATTTCACAGGAATATCAATTGAGGAATTGTACCAATTGATTTAAATACCAATTTGTTATCAATTGATCTTTGTTGAATGATGCTCCTTGAACTTTTCTGCTACCTTTATTTTTTCTTCTTCTTGTATTATACAATTAACCCTACCAATGATTTTTCTTTTGATCACTAATCTATAGATAGTCAATATTTTCCATATGTTAATTTAGAAACTCTTTGGCATAATCCTTTGATTTTGTAAAAACCAATTTAAACTTCTTTTTGTATTTTCTTTCTTTTGCTAACAACTTATGACATCATCAGAATTTGATMTTKTCCCATATTCBTBTATAGGTACTTCCTTTTCTTGAGCTTGATTTATTTCATATTGAATTTCACATTCTTTATTAGGACCTTCACCCATCATTTTCTTATTATTAATTTCTTCATTTTCAGGTGTAATAACATCTTTCTTGCTTTCTCCTTCAGATTTTCTTCTCCATATCTTTCTATGAGATATTTTTCTTTTTGGAACTTCTCTTTCTAATTGAGTTTTTGGAGTTTTGACATCTCCTTTCTTATTCCAACTTTTAATAGGTTTTTTCACTGAATTGAATGAATTATTCAAATATTGACTTTTTGTATTCTTGCAGTTATGGGATTTGTGCCCAAACCTATCACAGTTGTAACATCTCATTGTATGACAACATTTTGATGTGTGCCCAACAAAATTAGATTTCCAACATCTAATTGAGTTTTTCGATTTTCTTGTATATCCTTTCACTAGTTTCTTGCAGTCCATTGCTTTATGGCCAAAAATATGACAAGAAAAGAAATATCCATTGAAGGTGTTTCCATTCTTGATTTTATTTTGGCTTGAAGCATCTGTCATTTCATTTTCTTCATCCTTTTTACTTCTATAGTTGTCTTCCTTAACAAAGTTCATGACTTATAATTTCTTTGTACTTGCATTTTTTTCTTTTAAGAAGGATGATCCTTTCTCATGTTTGTAAATGGTGCTCCAATTGTTATTGTCTTCTTTCTTATTGTATCCAAGACCAGTTTTATCATCAACTGATCTTTGGCTCTTCCAAATCTTATCTAGGATAGCTGAGCTATTCTAGAAATTAACAATCTTATTTGTCTTTTCATTCTTCTTTTTGAGATTGATTATTTCTAACTTCAATATTTGACATAATTCTTCCTTTTTAGTCAACTGAATCTTCAGGGTTTCTTCTACTTTTTTAGCATGTTCAAGTTGAGTCTTTAGATTGATGATTATTTCTTCTGTCTCATCCAAGAATTCTTTGCATTTAATAGTTTTGTCATATGTCTTCAATTCTTCCATATCTTTTGTTAGATCAAAAACTTTAGTTTTCAATATTTTGATTTCTTCCTTGTATTCTAGTTGAATCATTTTTAGGTTGATGGCTTCTAATTCAAACATCTGGCATGATTCTTCCTTTTTAGTTATTTGGATCTTCTGGGCTTCTTCATTTTTCTTAGATTCTTCAATTTGAGTCATTAGATCTGCATTAGTACTTTCATTTATCTTTTTGAAATTGATGATTTCCAATTCCAACATGTGGTAAGAGTTTTATTTCCTTGATAACTGGATCTTTAGGTCTTCTTTACTTTCTTTAATTTCCTCAAGTTGAGTGTTTAGACTGTTAACTAATTCTTCTGATTCTTTTCGTACATATTTTATTTTACTGTCATATGTCTTTAATTCTTCCATTTCTTCTATTAGATTAGTAAGTTCGGTTTTCAAACTTTTGATCTCTTCTTCTTTGTCTTCTAGATGAACTCTCTGTTCAAACTTTTTATAGTTAGATTGATGTAACTATTGAAGTAGCAACATATTCTTTTGTTGGAGTTTCTCTAACTCTTCTAGAGTGCACATAGTTGTGGACTCGAGATGATCAAGAACATCCTTAGTAACTTCAATATATAGACCATTTCCTGGTTCCATACTAATCACTTCAAATGTAGTTATAACATTAGTCTTAAAAACTAATAGTTTTTCTTTAGTGAATACTGAGGTATTCCTCAATTCCTTGATGAGGTTGTCTTCGTCATTGTTAATTGGGGTTTGCATCAAATCCTACGTTTCATTCTGATTTGAAATGTATTTCTATGTATTATGTTCTTCAATCTGATTGCAATTTTCCTTTTTGTTATCTTCTTCATTATCTTGATAAGAACTCTCTTCTTCTGAGTTTTGTTCTTTATTCTGACATGAATCTTCTTTATCTGAGTCTTGTTGCTCACTTTCACTGGATTTTTCTTCTTGTTGTGTTTCATTATGATAACAAATTTCTGGTTGGATCCATAATTCTTTAGCAGATTTGTAGTGCCTCATCTTTTCTTTGACTTGGTCTGTCAATCCATCCTGAATTGCTTTTAAGGCTACTAAATTGTTTCTCCTTGCCTCCTTTGCAGTTTTGGTTTTTCTCTTTGAAGTAGTTGAGTGTCAGGGCTTAATTACTACCGAATCCCAAACTCTAGATCCTATTGACTTCAGATATCTTTTCATGTTTTCCCTCCATGATAAATAATATGTTCCATCAAATAAGGGAGCTTCATTTGTGGAGATAACGATTTGTCCACCCATTTCTTTTGAATCTACCTTCGGTGTTTAAACTGTGTTGAAGGAACCCACTATGATACCAATTGTTGAAATGGGTACTTGACACTGAGAGAGGGGGGTGAATCAGTGTTACAAAACTTTGGACAATTTTCCACTTTTCACAAATTAACTGAACAACAAATATTTATTTCATTTTCTCAATCAATATATATATATATATATATATATATAAGAATAAATATTTTATTTATTAAATAACTTGAATGAATACATAAGATCAATCTTTGAATATCATCTTCATACAACTATGAGAGACCCAGCTCTATGTTACAAGACCCAACTTGTAGTTCTCGGATCCAACTGAGAAATGAGGAATCCAACCCTCATAACAAGTCCCAGCTTGTTGATCTCAAATCCAACTAAGATGTGAGGAATCCAATTCTCATACAAGACCCAACTTATAAACAGGCACCAACCTGATAGAATGAACCTTCATTCAATCCATTATATATAAATATATATACTTCAACAAATTCAACTACTTATCTTCTCACCATTCCTTCTTGTTTATATAGTCTTCCAACTAGTGTGAATTCGAATCATTGTGTCTTTTGATATTTGAACCATTGTACCTTTTCATTTAAAATGATAATATTAATCTTTAATTAATATCATTTTTCCTTTTATCCTTTATTCATAATGCTCATGAATTAACTCTCTTTTAATCATGACTGTGTGTCGGTTCTTTTGTCTTCATGATTTGATCACAGACATGGATCGACTCATCATATCGTTCTCATGCTTCTACTGCATTCTCTGTTCACCAATAGATCATATTTGATCTCTTATCGATTCTTTGTAATGTTCTAGTGTGAACTCTCTATCGAATTAATCTTTATGAGGCGCTTCCTTCAAACCATTTTCATATGATTACAGATGTAGAACCATGGGCTTATCAATTTAAGTGTTGCCTTCATTTTACCCTTATTTCTCTATTCCATACGACTAATAGTAGTGCCCAGACGCTAGGCTAAACGAGTGCTTGAGCGCTTATCAAAATCAACGGTCACGATTTAATCTCTCGATGAAATGGATGACTGTCGGGACTTCGAGACTTTGTCCTTTCAAATCTTCCAAATGCGATTTTTCCGAACAGATCAGATGGTTTAGTTTATTTCGCAAAACCAGATCAATGGTCAAATTCAAGCCTTACACTTATCCTTTCACTGCTTAATCTAACGGCTAGGACTTAATCAAGCATTGAGATGGATGGCCATCATTTACTTTGGGACTTCAACGATTCTACTTATTCTATCCTTCCATTGTATTTGATCAATGGTTGAGAATGCACCCGAAGTGTTCTTCAGATCGGACGACTCGTGTCCACTTCGGGACTTCGGCATTCGGGACTTAGGGTATTTGCTGGTGGTAAAACTCCCGGAGTGACATAACTTGCTTACGTCACTTGATGATGTGGCACGAGCCAAGTAGCTTCCACGTGTCACTCAGATTCATGATTTACATGTACCTGAAATGTCAATTTCAACTTGACACTTGTCATTATTTGACTGTGCCACGTGTCCTTGTTGACGTGTTCTACTGACGTGGTCTACCACATGTCCTTGTTGACATGGTCTGCCACATGTCCTTGTTGACGTGGTCGGCCACATGTCCTTACTGACGTGGTCTGCTGACGTAGATCTTCTTGATCTAACGGTCAGAATAGTATCTGAAATGTATCTCAGATCGACGACTGAGAGTCACTTCAGTTTTTCATCTTTTGGGACTTCAGATAATTCGATCTCTCGACTTCACAATACTTCCAAAGTGAGATTCCCCGATGTGTAACTTCCTCACAACTTTTAACCCGAAATGAATGTTGTTCGTTGATCATGGTTTTAGATCGACGGCTTGATCTATCTATGATATTTCTTTGCCTTGGATTAAATCCAACGACTCTTATTCTAGCTTATCATGTCCTTCCACTTTAGAATGATCCAACGGTTTGTCGGGTATTCGGATATTCGAATTCTCAACCCTTTTACCTCGTTTATCCTATCCTTCCACTTAATGTGATCGAACATTTACAATTTGATCTGATTGTTGACTAATCCCCCAACGATCCTTAAGCCTACGGTCACTCATATGACTGGCGTTCGTTACATGAGATGATCAACACCGTCAATTTCTTGATCGGACGGTTGCTGAGGCTTCTCAACTTTTTCTGTGCATCGATCGACTTCTCAGTCTTTCCATTGATCCCGATGACATTTCTACAATGCACTCTTCCTTCTGAGCTTTGATCTTTGGCATACTGTCATACTGTTTGACATTCTCATCATTTTCATACTTTCAATGCACTTTTCCTTCTGAGCGTTGATCTCTGCATATTGTTTGACATTATTTGTTAACTGATATACTGTTGACATCAATGACAATTTCATCTATGATAAATCAACAATGACAATTCATCATAACAACTTATCATCACATCATAATGACATCAATGACAACATATCAATGACAATATGTCCAACAAGCATATCTTGTTTTTCACAATCCATAGTTCTAGGAAAATCATTCTTGTTAATATTGTTAATTGGAGAAGCTTCTTTATCGTTGATAGAAGGGGGACTTCTATCAAACATTTCCATAGTTTCTAAGTACTCATAAAAAACTTGTTTAGATTCATCAAACTCGGGGGTAGATCTAGGTTTGATTTTGAGGTTTGAACTTTTTGTTTCTTTGTTGGTTTTTTCAAGGCATGACTCAATTCTCCATTTTTTCTTTGATCATCTTGAAGTCTTTTAGGCATGGATCTGATTTTTCTGGTTTGAGGTATCCTTTTTGTAGCTATATTTTCCTTGAGACTACCTTTACCTCACTTGTCTTTCTTAATCCATGAAACTCCAAGAATTTCTTTGATATCCTCTACATCTTCATATGTAGGATCCATTGTTTTATCAACTGCATTTTCTAACCTTAACTCTATAGTGTCCTGCAACAATATTCCTCTAACAACCTTTGTGATATCTTGTTCTTTAAAATCATTTTCCATTAAGAATTTATCCCATTCAATACCTTGTTTATGCAGTTCAGCCTTGACAATGATTTTGACTAGGCCATGATGGTAAAGAGACTTGTGGACATTCTTCTTCTACTTCGAGATAGTCTTTGACATCTTAATTAGATATTTAAGCTAGTAGTAAGGCATATTTAGTAATTTTTCTCCTTTAAGATGCAATAAAATTCTAGTATGGTAAAGGTAAATCAAACTAAAACGTCTCACAGGTTATGTATTTCTGAATTTTAGAAAAACTAGGTCTTTCCATGGATCCTTCAACCAAAAGTTGGGTACCCATGTAGCCCAGTTGGCTTTTTTCCTATTTCTTATGAAGAATGGGGTCATGCATTTCAAGTCAATTGGTTTGTTCTTAAACCACTTCTCACCCATTTGAGGAATCCCTAGTATTTGAGATAGAGAATTTTCATAAAGATGAATCCTCTTGACCATAAAGATGGATGGTCAAGAGGATTCCCTAGTATTGCACACACCATGTCTATCCAGATAATATGGAAACTATTCACAAAGAACAATTGTCATTGGCTAGGTCTCTTTTTCATCCTCCATTCAATTTCTGCACAGAAACAACAGCCCCTTCCTTAACTCTACCAGAGAACTTCTAATCAACAAATGTGGTTTAACAGACGAAGAAATCACAAAAGCCTTTAGACATCACAATGACTTGCTTCGTCGGAAATCAGGCCAGATTATGGAAGATGTTCTAGAGTTGTTAAATGGCTGTGGTTTGACAACCCCTGCCCAGATTCGAAAGGTGGTCCTTTGCAACCCTCACTTTCTCTTTTATAAATCTGAAAGAAACTTGAAGTCTAAGCTCAGCCTTTTCAAGACTTTCATGAATGAAAAGGATATGACCAAACTTGTTCAAACTGGTGCAAAGATTTTCGATTCCAGTGAGGGGACCATAAAATCTGGAATTTCTCTGTTGCAAAAATTGGGCTATGAGGGCGAAGCATTGTCAGATTTACCAGCAAGGTAGCCTAGCTTGATCTTCAGGTCAGAGGAAAAAGTTATGGACGCGTTTAAACTTGCCGAGGATATCGGGTTAAAGAAGGGATCAAAAATGTTTGCATTGGGCTTGCGTTCATTTTTGGTAATGGGGCAGTTTAGGTTTCTCTGAAAAGCAAGTTTCGGAATTATTAAGGAAAATGACATCGATTCTCCAACTTTTAGAAGAAAAATTAAAGCATAATTTAGATTTTCTGGTTAAAACTGTGGGGCTTCCATTGGCTGATCTTGTTAAGTATCCACCACTGTTTAAATTGAGCTTGGAGAGAAGGATGATTCCTCGGTATAGAGTACTGAAGGCATTGCAATCCATGCAAGTGCAAATGTTGAAAAGAAGGCGTCGTTTTCCAAATA
This sequence comes from Picea glauca, assembly GCA_000966675.3. Classification (NCBI taxonomy): domain Eukaryota; kingdom Viridiplantae; phylum Streptophyta; class Pinopsida; order Pinales; family Pinaceae; genus Picea; species Picea glauca. The sequence continues at coordinate 62,692 of JZKD02S1857334.1, read as the reverse complement.
TTGTTATGCTAACAGAAAAACGTTTCTTGGAAGAATATGTTAATTCAAATGCCGAATTCTGCTCAGTCCTGCAGGATATTTACATTGTTAATCATTGTTAAGGAGACCTCCAGTGAGTCTGTCTCGATGAAAATGAATCATGAAAGCTGTGGGAACTCGTCAGCAGCTTCAATATGACTTTTTCTGTGCTCTATTTTTCCTTTTAATGTTGTTTTCTTCATTGAAGTGATATACATGAATGCTACAGTTTATGCTCTGCTTCTTCCTGTCGTCTATTGCCTCTAAATGTGTAACCAGATTTCTTGTTGATAAATAACATTGATTTGTTGTTAGCACAACATCTTTTCTCTATTTTACCTAACCAAGTTATAAACTCATTTCAATGAAGAATATCGTGAACAGGGATTTTAATGATGGTGTTAGATTAGTGGTCTAGGTTTTGATGATGCTTCAGTTGTTTGATGGGGCAGATGATTGTCTGTATTGATATAAGCCTTTTGATAGAAGACACTGTTCTTTTTCATACTACTTTTTGGTAATTTCTTTGACATTTCATACTACTATTTTACTAGAGAGAGTCTTAGGGCTGCCTTTGAAGACATTCTTTTTCAGCAAAGACCCAATCTTTACAAAAATAAACCAAGTTATCAACTCATTTCAATGAAGAATATTGTGAATAGGGATTTTATTCATGGTGTTAGATGAAAGTCTAGTTATAGGTTATGATGCCTGCTTCACTTTTTTGATGTGGTAGATGATTCTCCTTATTGATATCAAAAACCCAATATTTGCAAAAACAAACTCAGTTATCAGCCCATTTCAATGAAGAATATCATGGGCTGTTATTTTTAATTCATGGTGTTTGATGAGAAATCTAGTCAATGTAATCAACAATGTGTGTTTAACTTTATATGTCTTTTGGAAGAAGACATGTTCTTGATTCATATTAATTTTTGGTATTTTCTTGTTATCTTTGTGCACATGTTCTTTCTACATTATATGGCTATATATTATATAGTCAAATTTGAAGTCCTCATTAATAAGAGTCAAACCTGGTACATATTATATGTTTTTTAAGATTGATTTTGTTAAAAAAGGTAATTCCTACCTTTGTAATGTTACCTTTTATTCAAGTGAAGACAACGAAGCAGAATGCCTTGCACAGAGGTGAAGCTCTAAGTTGACTATGCCCCCTTCCATCCAACTCTACCCTAGCCACCTCTCTTTTGTTCAGCTCCACCCTTGCCATTAATGATATTACTCCTTGCATCTTGCCATCTCCTTTACCACTTTTAATCTATTGCATGTGATTCTCCATGTGGCTAGGCATTTCTTCCAGTCATCCCCACGGCCTTCAACTCAAGTGAAATGACTACTCCATCCAAGAATGGCCTTATGCCACCACAAAAAGGTGCCTTTATTATACCAAAAATGGGGGCGAGCTCTTATGCCTCAATGAATCCTCAAGCTAATAAAACCAATGGAGGGTTGGGCTTGGAGAAGATGGTCTACTTCAAGTATTCTCTTCTGACCTCAAGGAATCCTCCCCGGTCATCCTTTTGCATCAATAAGTTTACCTCGATGTTGGTTCTAAAACTAGACCCCTGCTAGGTTCAGGAAGAGGAAGATTTCGACCTAGCTCATGGCTTGATCTATAAGTTTAATAACATTTGGCCAATATTAAAAGATCTTTAGGTTTGGGTGTTGAGTCATGGGATTCCTTCTTAGAGTCTCTTTCCCTAACATTCACCATTGGACTTAGTTCTTTTTTATGGTTAACCATTTTATGAGAACTTGGTAGTTAGGTTTCAACTTGTACACCAAAATGATATATTTAGTGCTTATTGTTAAAAATTCGATGTGTTTGTTTAACCATAGACAATATCACAATATTGTCACCAAACCATAGACACGCAGCCACCGCCAAGCACCTTAACCTTTGACAGATATAATGATTCTGGAAGCAACACTAGAACCAACAGATAACCAAGATAGCACACCTTTCTCCAAAGATAGCGCACCAAGCAAAAAGTCCCAAACCACAGACTAAAACCAATACCCAACTGCAGTCGTCGTAGTTGCACTCCTTCTAGACTTGCACACTACTTGTCTTGAGTGAGAGTGTGTGTGTGTCCAAATGAGCTCAAGTGCCCTCTATTTATTGTGCTCCTTGTCACTTGTCTACGTCGACTTCTCCTTTTGGAGGGTAATACTTTAATATTATTTATTTTACTGAGCCGACTTGTCTTCTAGGGTTCTCACATATTTGTTTATGGTTTCTCTAGCTTCCAGAATGTTCTATTCTAGTCAAAGGTTACACATGGGGGTTAATACCTTTTGCAACTACCATAATATCAACAGTCCCTCCTAGCTAGGAAGGTATTAACTGTAATGGTCTCAAACACATGCATCCAATTCACATGGTATGGGCAAGGATCACATAGTCTTGCAGACCATTCTACATGTAGCATCATCATAGCCATTGTAAAGACTATCTCGTGATCACACAGATCAAGTCACGAGCATCATCATCACTATCAGTATCATCTGATATCATCCTGGCATCAAAATATATCACCGTTTGCATCATCTCTTGAGGCCATACTCCATCTGAGTAATCGGGCATGATGTTGAATAAATCATGTGCTAGACTCAACGCACTCAACAGAGTGTCTCGCATAAGTCACTCACTCAACAAAGTGATACAGGGACCATTCTTCCTATCATGATGCATGTTGGATCATGTTGTTATTAATGCCAATGGTTTGATTGATTGATGTCATTGATTGATGTCAAGTGATTGATTGATGTCAAAGGATTGATTGATTGATGATTGATGTAATATAATATGTATTGTCCTTGATG
>JZKD02S1857323.1:62182-80132 GCA_000966675.3 Picea glauca | reverse complement strand
AGGAAAGTGCATCCACAACCAAATTGTCTTTTCCTTTCTTGTAAATGATCTTATAATAATAACCAAAGAGCTTAGTCACCCATTTTTGTTTCTTTGGGGAGGAAATGCGTTGTTCTAGAAAATACTTGAGGCTTTGATGGTCTGTCTTAATTTGGAAGCATTACCCCAATAGATAAGGGTGCCACAGATCAATGACATGCAGAATAACCAACATTTCCTTTTCATAGATTGATTTGCCCAGATTTCGTTCAGACAGTTGCTTGGTGGTAAAGGCCAAAGGCCTACCCTCTTGCATAAGGACAACACCAATTCCTTTCCCTGAAGCATCACATTCCAAGACAAAGGTCTTTATGAAATCAGGAAGGGCTAAGACTAGAGTTGTGCACATCATCATCTTCAAGTTTTTAAAATATTGAGCAGCTGCTGGAGTCCAAGTGAAAGGGTTCTTTTTTAGGAGTGCAATGAGAAGTGTTGCAATCTCTCCATAATTCTTAATAAACTTGCGATAACAACCTGTTAAGCCCAGAAATCCATGCAATATTTTGAGAGTCTTTGGGTGAGGCCATTCTTGCATAGCTTCAATCTTTTTAGGATCCACCTTGACGCCATCCTTTCCAACCAGATGACCCAAGTACTCGATGTCTGAGGTGCAAAAATCACATTTAGATTGTTTCAGGAGAATTTGGTGCTGAAAGAGTATATGGAGAACTCAATCTGCATGAGCAATATGGTCTATCCATATTTTTCTATAGATGAGGATATCATCAAAGAAAACTTAGAGAAAATGAAAGAGAAAAGGATGGAAGACAAGATTCATGAGGCTTTGGAAGGTGGAGGGGGCATTATACAAGACAAAGGGAATGACCAAAAACTCATTGTGGCCCTCATGACTTCTTAAGGTAGTCTTAGGAATGTCCACCTCTTTCATATGTATCTGGTGGTAGCCATAACGAAGATTAAGTTTAGTAAAGAACTAGGCGCCACTCAATTCATCCAAGAGGTCATCAATGACAGGAATGGGAAATTTGTCTTTAATGGTGAGTTTGTTGAGGGCAAGAAAGTTAGGACACATTCACCAAGAACCTTATTTATTCAGGACCATGACCACAGGAGAAGAGTAGGGGCTTGTACTAGGTTGGATAATGCCTGCGTTAAAGAGTTCATGAACCATTTTCTCAATTTCATTTTTTTGGCAAAAGGGGTGATGATAGGGATGGATATTGGGAGGAAGGTTTCCTGGTTCAAGGGGAATTGAATGATCATGAACACCATGGGAAGGAGGGAGTTCCTAGGGAGTGGAAAATACTAGTTGATGTTTAGAGAGGATGGATTGGAGGTATTGCAGCACCAAGGGTGTCTCAGTTGCTTGTATGGCATGGAGTTGGGCAATAACGCCAGAATGAAATTTTTTGAGCAACTTTTCTATGTGATGGGAACTAATGATCTAAGGTGAACTAACTGTGATGAATTTGAACTTATATTGTTAGCCCTCCTAGTCGAAATGCATGGTTAATTCCTTAAAATCTATGATAATGGGACCCAAAGTCCTTAGCCGGTCTCCACCCAACACAATGTCACAACCACCCATGTCGATAGCAAACATATGATATTTGAGGTGGTAGTCACCAATTTGGAGACACACATTTTAACAATGCCCTCCACATTTCATGGAGCTTCCATTAGCAATCATGATTTGGAAATTATTGACTACATGGATATAGCAATGAGTTTCTTGGGCAATGCGGCGATGGATAAAATTATGGGTGCTTCCAATAACAACAAGAATGATTACCTTCCTATACTTGATGTAACCAATTAGCTTGAGGTTTTGGGAAGCAGAGAATCCTATGAGAGCATTTAGGGAAATGACCGGTTCTACTTTGGGAGGGTCTAAGGGAGGGTTTATGTCAGTGGTTTTAGGTGACTTAGACATAAGGGGAGTTTCAACATCCTCTTCCGAAATATCCTTCGAGATGGACATAAAAATATTTTGTTCCTTACACTTGTGGCCCAGAAAATATTTTTCATCAAAATTATAGCAAATGCCTTTGAGTTGGTGTTCAACCATTTCAGACCTGGTCAATTTTTGGATTTCTAGTGGAGCAGAGGGGGTAGCGAGATTTACTAGTTTAGTGCCAGGAATAAAGGAGGGTTTTCGTTTTTGAGAATATACAACATTTTGTTCTTATTTATCTCTTTTAGTAGCCTCCACCCAACTCTGAGGCCGAGCCATGAGGACATGGGAATGAATCTCATCCTTGAGGCCGCTGATAAAACATTCTTGGAAAAAGGCATCAGACATGCCCCGTGTGTCCTAAAAGAAAGCGCTCAAAAGAAACTATAAAGTCTTACACTGTTTCAAATTGTTTCAACTTTGTCAAATGACCTAAATGGTTGGTGTCAGTGTCAAAGCGTTCATAAATCTCTGTACAAAGTGTGTCCAAGCAATATACCCTTGACGGGAAGTTTTTCTCCATTGCCACCATTGCCAACATTCTTGATCTAGATGGAGAACACCATACCGGATTTTGGCCAAGTCATATGTAATTCCATATAAAGAGAAATAATGTTCATTTGGGTTACCCAACCAGTGGGATCCGAGCCATCAAATTTGGTTACATCCACCCGCAGAAGGCGTAGGTCATGCTGAAAGTGATGGTGCTGAAAATTATGGGAATGAGACAAAGTTTCATCTTGGGTATGTGGAGGTGGGTCAGATAAAGGGTTATATGCAGGGATATGCATCTTGGTGCAAATCATTGAAATGACATATTCAAGTTGGGTAGTCATGTCTTGTTTGTGTTCCCCAATTGAGGCGGCAATGGAGGACTGCATGATTGTATTGAGGGAGAAAACATTGGCACTGATTTGTTTCAATTCTTGTTGGGTATTTGTGAAATTAGATTGCAAGGTATTGAAGAAAGCTTCCAAATCTTGTCTACGAGTATGGTCCATGATGACGAGGGAACTGAAACATGGCGGGTGGGGTAAAAAATTTTGCTGAAAAATGATAGGTATGAATGTGATAAGGGAGAAGGGATAAATACAATGGAATAGGTCTCAAATAATGGTGTAAAAATTTCTATACTTAGTGATGAAATGCCCAAATTCTTAACCAAGAAGAAATGTGTACTGATTTGGCAACCCGAACACAGTTGGGTGGCAATAGATCTTGTCTGTTTTATTTTTGTTTCCATCCCCAAGGGTTAGGTATTCAAGGGTTCTATAGAAAATGGTTTTCCCTGTGCTATATCTCTCTGATATACATATAGGGTCCAACAGTAGTACTCGACCCAATATCTCAGGGCACTAACTAAGGAGGATAGACCGTGCCCTTAGCCGTACTACCCGACTACCCAGGTACTAGAGAGTATCTTCCCAAGTGCTTTTCTTGGTGGAACTATAGCAGTCAGGCGGATGATTGGTTTATCTAAAGAGGGATTCAAGAAATCTAGGTTGATCCATACACAAGTGTTGTCAAATGCGCTACCACTCGAAGGGGTGCCAACAAGGGTTACAAGGGTGGACAACAGATGTGCGCTTAAGTACCACTTGTATTTCTTACTTGTATGAATCCCTCAACCATGGGTTTATGTGAGTAACAACATATCTCTATTTCTTAAAGAAGTCGGAATACATCTCTACCTTGAAAAAAAAAATTAACCCATAATTTATGCCGAGGAAAGTTCTCTGATATCACTTGTAATATTCCAAATATAAAAAGTATATAGAACACAAATAAAATGCTAGAAATGGGAGATAAAAAACAATATAACTTGAACATCACCACAATAATACTGAAATGATATCAAAATAACACCAGAAAGAGCACTTTCATTCCGAGAGCAATGTTCATGGGCCTCTTCGAGCGGCAACCTCCAGTCGAGCAGAGCTCTATTACAATATTATCCAAGCTAGGGTTCTTATACCCTTGACTCCTATTTATACTAAATATGTTTATGAAAAGAATCATCTAGAGGAAGATCCTTATAGAAGCAAAAGCTTCTATTAGGTCTTCTTACATTCGACTTATTCTACTTTATTGCAAGGCCTTATTAATATTGACCTTTATTACATCCAAATATATTGTTCTACCTACGTGAGGGTTAGGTGCCTAACAGTTGATCTATCTTTGATATTCTATGTAGACTTATCTGTTTTTGAATTAGATTTCATGACTGAAAAAGGATATTGTATAGAGTCGAGTGGACAAAAATCTGTGGCAAGTTGATCCAACTTTTAAGGTTTAGTTTTCTCACTTTCTGTGAGAATTCTTTTTGTATGTTTCATTGGGGACATCTAGGTTTGACTTTGGTCCAAAAACTCCTCAGGAAATTTTATAAAGAGAACCATTCTTTGATGAATTGGAATGAAATAAAGCATGGCTTTATGTCTCATCTATTCTAATTATTGACTTGGTGTCTTTACTTATGTCTCTATATTTATTTCAACATCTCTTATTTTCAGAAAATCACATAAATAATGAATTTTTCAGCAAGCTTTATTTAAAAAAAAACAGCCAAAGCACTTGTAAACAACACCTGCAAATTAGGATAACATTTTTTATGGCTATAAACATAGGGTCATATTCCTGTCTATCCTTATTTATCCAAGAAAGATCTGAAAATGATTGAGTAAGATCATTTCATATCTTTTACTGATCCAGATTATTTTCGGCACGAAATGAGAGCGGAGATATAATAAGGAAATGCACAGAGATATCGCGTATATCCAATAATATAATAGAAATGTATCATAGATGCAACCATAAACATAGATATACAGTAATACATGATTTCTATTAATGAAATAAATGTACAGAGACTGTAAAAATACAGAGTGAAAGACTCGCTAGATTGGTGGCAACTTATCTCTGAGAAGAGATGTGACGGCTACTCGCATTCACAAGAAGATGATTAAAATGAGGCTCTGAAGGAATTTTTAAAATAAGAAGGAATGCCAAAAACCCTAGACATCCAAAAACCTAACCCTAGGATATGAAGCGCCAAAAGTCATGTGGGCCTTGTTTGGGTAAGTGAGTACATCAACTTCCCGGGGTCGTAACTTTCGCATACGATCTTCGTTTTAGGAGTGTGATAGCCTGTTGGAAAGGTATCGTCAAGGAGATTAATTATGGGGGATCAATAATGCCTTTGGATATCATTTATAACCTCTATCTCTAAAAAATTTCATTTGGGCCCTCAAAATGGCCCCGGAAGTTAAAAACTACTAAAAATAGTAAATTGCCAAAATTGCCAGAAAATTGTTTTGAGCCATTTGGAAAAGGTGGGTGGCCACCGATATCCACCTTGATCATTTACTCAACACAGTGTCCTCATATTTTTGTAGCATGTTTTTTTTTATTTGGAACGTTTGACTTCCCACTATTGTTGTTTACATTGTTTCCTTATATTCATGTATTAGCGGTTTCTGCACTGTTCTTCTGCTCTATTGTTCGACATTTAGCTCTAAGGACTCTAGAACTTCCTTAACTTCTATTAAATTCTTCATGAGTTCTTCTCTTTGAGATTATGTGACATATGATGTGTCTTCTCCTATATCTTGTACTTTATCTACTTCCAGCTCTACGTTGTCTTCATTGATTGTGAACTGAATGGGGTTATTTTGCCCTTTCATATTCTTTCTTTTTTCTCCCATCTGCATTGTTTATTTCCTCTTTTCTCCCTATGTAGGTTTCTTTATCTATGGTATGTTTCCAGTCCCTATATCTTGGTTTGGTATATCATATTTATTATTTTCTTCTTTGGTTGTTCTTTCTGCACCCTCAGTCCCTAGTATTGAGCCTCTTGGTATCATTTCCTTCTTCATTGGCTTCTTTTCTATTGTACCAGCAAACGTTGATTTGGTGCACTCTACTGATTTTCTAGTATTTTTTGTTGGGATACTATACTTTTTTGATGTGCCAACCTCTTCCTATTCTTTTCCCTTTGCTCGTTTCTTGACTAATACTCGCACCTTCCATTGATCTAGACATTCTTCTAGTACCCATTGGAATTCTTTTAATTTTATGAAATATTGCATCATTAGCCATGTCTTCTTAGGGTCTCTTATAGCTTGTATCCATATGCTATGCCTAGATGACTTAAAATTGGCTCTCCCTTCATTTTCCTTCACCACTTCAGGTGAAATTCTCCATGTATCTACAATTTTCTCTTGCATCTCCTAAATGTATTGCCAATAATGATTGAGTTGGATTTTCTCTTCTTGGCATCTATGTTTTGTTGTAGGTTTTCATATCTTGTTGTACCACACTTTCCTCTTATACCACAAAAAACTGAATACTTTGATTTTTCCCATGTCTCCAAATCTATCAAAATCAATAACCAGGAATAGTGGAACTCTGTTCTAGCATCCTGCACATCTCTGTGGTGTTTCAGGAATAAATTGAGCAGATACAATGCCMAACTTAGAATTGTTCCTTTTGTGCACTGCTGAGAGACATGGTTGAATAAAAGAAAGTGTTGTTGATGAAGGTRGACACTTAGAAKAATGTTGCAGATTCATTGACAAAATCTGTGAGMATTGGGAATTTCTCTTGGTGTAGAGGATCCATGGCCATTGATGCCCTAKATTGTTGATTATGTAACCCTGTAACCCCCTTTACGCAAATAAAAAACAAGTGGGAGAATGTTGGGTATGTGTTATATTCTTTGCATGACTAGTTGTACTGTTAGCTATGTTGTGTYGGGGGTGTAGGGGGGTTGCAAGGGGGTGGCATGGAATGTGTCACATTGTTTCCTCATTTTTCATGTCACMTCAATGTTCATGYCCATTGGTCAACGCTTTTTGACACAWGGTTTTTTCTTATGGTTTTCTATTTCTGGTTAAGGAATTAGGGTTGTTGACTAATCCAGGTTATTGGGTTAGGTTTTGGATGTYGTTGGCTCCTATATGTATATTGTATTGTAAACAATGTATCACTATGAATGAATATAAAATATGATGGTTTTCYTGGTTTTGGTTTCCAGGGGAAAAATCTTTGTGTAATGTGTGTATTTGACATTGTATCTTTTATGTTCTTTTATTRAAAATCTATTTGCAGTAAAATATTGTAGAAGGTTAAAATCTACACTTTCAATTCTAAAGAAGGTCTCTTTGAGTGGTTGGTCATTCCTTTTGACTTGACTAATGCCTAGACCACATTCATTTTTGTGCATATTTTTTCATTGATGTAAATTATAGAGTAATAACAGACATAGGAGATCGTGAAAGCATGAAAATAAACGTACATAGAAGGATCGAAAGTTGAAGGAATTAATTATGCAGAAAAGGATAAATGGCACAGAAGGTATGGCACAAAGTATGGAATACTGACAAAGGAAGTAATGAAAAGATGAAAATAGAATCGAGATAGATAGCAGAAGTAATGAAAGGATGAAAACAAAAGATAGATAGATAAAGGAAGTAATGAAAGGAAGGAAAGAAAAGTGTGACAAACATAGGAAGTAATAGTGTAGCGTGAAGAAGGATCAAAGAATGAAAGGATAAAATATGTTAAAAAGGATCAATAGCATAGAAGAATATCAATGGATACAACTTTATCAAACACATTATCAGATGGAGAGAAATGAGACATAGTAGACTATGACAATTTTTTATGTGGTTCGACAGATGTTTTTTCTACAGTGAAATAAAGGATGGGAAACAATTGCAATATTCTTCGAATAGGTGTGAAGAAAAACACAATGAAGTATGATGAGACAAGGCTAGTGTGACAAGAAACTTAATAGATTGCGACATAATCCATAGAATTTCAGTAGTCAAGTAAGCGATTCATTAGGGAATGCTCTTAGTCTTGTGAGGTGACTGGGTGAGTGTGTTGCAAGGAAAGTGTGGAAAATTGAAGACTTTAACTCTTGTGCTCTAATTCTATTTTATTAGTGTGTGCTTTGAAGACTAGAATGTAATTTTTTTTTCATTCTTCAGAAGGTGCTCTAATGATATAGAGCTCATACATAGGAATATTTGGTCCATTTGATATAGTCAAAGTTTGTCCACAATGTAACCTTTATGCCTCCACATAATTTATTTATAAAAAATTGTAGCTGAAAAAGAATTTGATGAGGTCAAATTTTGTCCATAATGTAGCTTTCATGCGTCCACATACTTTATTTATAAAAAAATATATCTGACATGATTTTGATGGGGTCAAGATTTTGTCAACAATTTAACCGTTACACGTCCACACACAGGAAGGTGAACTCAGAAAAAATGCTATAAATATGGATGCGCTTTCATCGAGCAAGCATGAAAAATTGAGAGAAAAGAAGCTTCAGTAATTATTTAAAGGAACAAGTCCCCGAGGTGTAGGACATCTTGTGACAGAGTGTTCTTTTAAGGCACTCCATGATGTTAAAGTCACTGGTTCGAAACTTGTGGGGACAAAAAATCAAACCATGTTAAGGGTTGGTGTGGCTCAAGTCAGGTGCGATCCCCAAACGATTTTGACAGATTAGATGCCCCTGAGTCGTAGTTTCTCAAGCCACATTCTAGTCCCATAGGTCATGGACAAACTAACAAACAAACAAAAAAATTCAAAGGAACACAAATGTTAATTTGTGAGTTTGTATTGAAAGATTTAGTAATGCAACATATTTTTTTTCTGAAATTAGGGTTGTAGGGTGGTGCTAAGGTGAGTCAAAGCTCACTAAGAATTGGATTCCTAATTTATGTAATAAGTTGGTTCCTAAGAGGATTGGTTTCCTCATTATCTACAACAAGTTGGTGTTTGAGAGGATTTTTGACCTCATTATCTATGACAGGTGGGTTCCTGTTGAGCTAGAAATTTATAATTTGTAAGTTGGTGCTTGAAGAAGAACATAAAGAAGATGTTTTGTGGTTTTCTCTCACATTGGGTTTCCACATAAAAAAATCTTGGTGTACTCTATCTACTGTGATGTTTTTTATTTTTTCATGTATTTGTCATTAAGTGTGCACCACTAAATATCTTAAATGGTTGAAAAGAAAGAAAAAACTAATTTTTTAATAAAATATTGATTCACCTCTCCCTCTCAGTATTGTTATGAGTATCCACAATTGGTATCAAATCCAGGTTCATTCAATAACAATCTAATAGCTGGAAGGAATATCACACAAAAATTATGGCTAGTCCAAATTATTTTTCAACCAAAACTCCTCTGTTCAATGGAACAAATTTTGCATTTTGGAAAATCAAAATGGAGACCTACTTGATGTTTCTTGGTATGGAAGTCTTGTAGAGTGTGGTATATGGTTTTAAAATCCTAGCTACTCTTCCAATTGATGAATCTGGTAAGAAACATTACTATAGTAATGAAAAAGTTATGAATGATATCCAAGGAGGACTTGTAGAAATATAATTTGTTAAAGTGATGCAGTTGGAATCCACAAAGGAAATATGGGAGAAAATAGTAAAAAATTATGAATGAGATGAGAAAGTAAAGTTGTCCAAAATTCAAGATCACATAATGGAGTTTGAAATCCTAAGGATGAGCGAATATGAAAATATTTTAGGTTTCATTTTTAGAGTGGATGGGGTTGTAAACACCATAAAAGGGATAGGAGAGGAAATTAAAGAAGCTAAGGTAGTTCAAAATGTATTTTGGGCCCAGACCTATTTTGAGAAGGAAGTTGATTTTGGGTGCAGGCCTATTTTTTAAGAAGGATTTGTTTTGGGAAAGACCTATTTTTGGAAAGGAAGACCTACTTTTGGAGCGTGCGCAATAGGTGGCAAGAAAGCAACATGGAGAAAATGAAGGAAAAACAACATGGTGCATAGGAAGGCAAGCCTAACCATGATAGTGTTAGTGTTTTTTACAATATTGTAATGGATATAAGCCAATAAAATATTATAAATAAGAACCTAGGAGGTCTAGGAAAGGGATAGATAGAGAACAATAACATAGAGAGTTGATTATTATGAAATTGTGGGTTGTTGATTATAATAAGTCTTGTAGAAGAGTCGAATAAGGTAATATTTGAGACTTGGGTCATAGCATGAGGATCCTGGTGTGATCTAGTCAGCCTCGCAGAGGTTTCTTACTCTCAATCTTGATTATATTACTAAAGATGTAATGTGCACAATGCAAGATTTTACTGCAAAATAAATAAAAGAGAAAAGAAGCCATATCTTTCTAGATGTAGCTCGAGGAGGAGGTGAACCATGTTAAACCTTTTGTTATGTGTAAATTTTAATGAATTTTTACTTCATGTTGATCATTAGCTTAGTAATGAATGGTTAAAGTAGATTTATTAGCATGCATGCATAGGTTTAAATATGAATAAATCATAGAAGTAATTGAATGATTAACAAGGATAATGCATAAGGAAGAAAGAACACAATCACAGATCCCCACTCATTCTTAGACTGCAAACACCTGAGTATTTCAATCCCCCATAGAAGTTATCTCAGGTGAGACTGTGAAGTGCACCTTGTGCCTAGCGTTGCCTTCTAGTTTACTAGGAGGGATTATTGTTTTTAATGGTTTTGTTGGAAACATATTGATATTTGAACCTGGGTCATCCCAATAAGAAGTAAAATAATACCAACAAATGGTTATGTATCAGGATGGAATTGCACAGGATTGAATGGAAGGGATCTGTGAAAGAAATACATGGAGGATGAGAGTATATAAGGGAATGTTCAGGCCATGGAATCCAACGAAGGTGGAGATGGAAAGATGGTTGAAAAAAAATGAACTTGAGTTTGTATAGAAGGACAACATAAACCCTAACTTAACATCACACAAATATATCAAAAAATACATGTTTAGCGACTTGCATGAGGTATTTTCTGTGATTTCCCACATTTTTTTTGTAGGAGTGGTTATTGAGGTTAAAGGAAAACCAACCTGCAAATAGAATCAGACAACTAGATTGGAATCCTATGGAGATCATGTAGTTACAACTACTTAATAACAAATTTATGCGTGCAATATATTTATGGTTAGATAGTATTGTTGCAGGGTTTATCACTGAATTTGCAGTAGATACTACAAAGTCCTACACCACAATAGAGAAAGATTTTCTAAAAGGACCCAGAGGTAGGTACATCGGATCATTGTACACTTCAATCAATATTTTATTGTATGACAATGGTGTGATCACCATGGAATCAGACAATTAAAATTCCCTATGTGCATAGGGGAAGGGGAGAAGTGGGGAAGCACTGGTAGGATGTTGAGATATGGAAGAGGATATGGATAAGGGAAAGAAGAAGGATTCCATGGATCCAATCATGATGGAATAAGAATAACTAAAGAAGATAATGGAAAAACATGGAAAGATATGCAGTGGAATACCCTACCAATATAAAATGAATAACAAGAAGAGAGCCATAGCCAAAACAGAGGGCATCGAAAGTGATGAAGAAGAGGTAGAGGATGTTCGAGTTGTGGAAACAAATAAGTAAATCCCGTGTGAAACATATGCAAGGAAAACATGAGGTATAGGGTCAGGAACATAAGCAAGAAGTCCAATGCATATCACTATTAGTGTGGAACCTAAAACCCCATGTGCAACTAATACACCAGACAAAACACCAGCATTTAGAGAACCTAATTTTAGTGGAAGAAAAGAAACAAGACAAGGATCCAATCAAGGAAAATTAACCGGGGGAGAAAGTTCAGAAAGTAATAGTCAATTGTATACATTGTGCAGAGGAACTAGTTCAACATAGTTCAAAATGGAAGGACATGACTCGACGATCATATTACCATATTTTTGGGGAGAGGCATCAAAGGACCCTAAAAAGCACTTATTCATCTGTGAGAATATCTTGGAATCAAAGAATATCACAGATTAGGATACAAATCTTTCACAATTATCTATCATGATAAGAGACCATGGACTGGAGTGGTACATGAGTCTATATGTAAACAATCCATAGCGAGTACCAAAGACTATCACAGACGTGAAAAAACTACTCGTAAACCAATTTCAAAATCCCAGCTCAGATGATCAGTACATGAACGAAATGATTGAAATCATGTAGAAACCATGTGAGTTTGTTTGGGAGATTGATCAAAGGTTCAAACATCTGAAAGATAATTTGAAATATGAAATTATGGACATGCCACATAGGAATTTATTTGTGAACTCATTGTTACCACACTTTAAATACCTGTTAAGATAACATGATTTCCAAACTCAGGTCGAGGATCTGCAGGCAACTTTACATATGGAAGAGAACCAGTATGAACAAACAAATCCAAAAATATAGGATATGAAGGAGGATTTTAAGAATCTAAAATTTCAACTTAACCAAAATAAGGGTGTAATGTTCCCAACAATTTTTTTTCACTTGGAACACTAACTGACCACTGATTTGTTTGTATGTTTGTGTGTGTGTTATAACCCTAAATTGCACCACACATGCTTCCTTGGCATCAGGCCAACTCATATCCCTTCCTTGTCAAAGCCATGCTGAACAAACTCTCGAAAATCCTCTTAAATCAAGTGACATGCACCCTAACTCACTACTGCACGCGTTGGAACGCTGACAGGCCTACTACTGCACATGTTGGAACGCTGACAGGCCTACTACAGCCCGCGTTTACCTAACAAAGCACAAAAATAGGAAAGTTTTCGATGGGACAAAAAGCTATGGGTCAGTTAACTGAAACTCCTGGCCATGCATGGCCGAGAGTTTGTCCAAAACCCTAGCTCATTCTAGCCTATAAAAGAAGAGGTAGGGGTACTATTTGGAGGAGGAAAATTATAGAAAAGAAACTCTGCCCAATTTCCGAATCCATTTGTCCCAACCCTTTAGCCTTTCCTCAAGCTTAAGGAGAATTCAAGCAAAGCAGTTGGAGGACAAAGAAGAGGAGGAGCCCAGGATCAGGATCAAGGAACAGTGACCAGTCTCAATATTGGTTGTAATTTGATTCATATTAAAAATAATAAAGAAAACTTTTCCCGTCCCAATGCATGATTTATATATGATTTATTCGATTTATGCTTAATCTCTAACCCTCAAGTAGAAAAATAGCATGCATGCATAGTGTTTTGTCTTGATTGCAGGATTGTCTTTGGAAGGAGTAGTGCAAGCAAGCGGACAAAGCGCAACGGAGGATCTACACTAAACATCAGTAAAAAGGTTAGTAGGTCCTTTCCACGCTTGTATGTGAAAAAGGGTTTTAAGTTTTGGGGTGGTAGATTAAAAGTGATTTCTTTAAGGTCATGATCTTCATGCAAGTCTAACCCTAGCTTGCTAGTCCGTAAGGTATTATTTCCCAACAAAAGAATTGGCGACTCCACTAGGGAGAATACTCTTAGGGTTTCCGGATTTAGTTGAGGTTTTTGTGTAGTTTAAAGGAGTAGATTTTTTGTTTCTTTGTTTGTCTGTTTTTTGTTAGGTCAGAGCTAGCAGGGAACCTGGTTCTTGATACCATTTTTTTCCTTGACTGTTGCTTGACAATAATTATCAGGACACATAGAGGTACATGCGGCCTACAGAAGGCCTACACGCATGTAACCCGTGCCCTAACCTTCAACAACCCATGTTTGAACGCTAGTTGTAGAGGTTTCAGTAGCGTGTAGGAGTCAGAAATCTTGAGAGGCAGTCCTCCTCTTCCTTGTCAGAATTATACATTCTCAGGGGGCTTTCTGGATCCTGTCTGAGTCTTGCTGGTTCATGGTCTTGTCTCAGTTTGCTTTATTGTGTTTTGTTATTTCTTGCAATTTTTTTTCTTTCCTGTTAAAAAGAAGCATCCGAGCCTTTGGGAGACCCTGGTTATCAATACCAGTGGCATTTTCTAGGTCTGGGCTGCCTGTGTTTAGTTTTTTCTTAGAGTTTTTACATACACGTGGCCTGTGCAAGTACAACCCGCGGGTACCCACGCGCTGTTGTAGGTCATCACGTGTTTGCATGCGTTTTGTTTCAGTTACAGTAGCAGGCTTGACAGGTTGCTTTTCAACCAGGGTGGGGCAGTCATCCCTTCCCGTGGTGAGAAGTATTCCTCTCAGGGGTTTGAGTCTAGGGTTGCACAGTCATTAGGTTAGGGCTTCTTACCCTTAGCCTGTTTTTTCTTAGTTGATGTTTGATAGAAAAGATAAAAAATAAAAAATTGTGTTTTATGGTTTTTAGACAAGCGTAAGAATCGGTGCTTTCTTGATTTCCATTGTGTGTCTTTGCTCTGTTTCTTTGCGATCTGCGCTTTAAGCCAGAATTTTATTTATTTTTCTTGGTTTTGTGCTTGTCAACATTTTTCCCTTGTTGCTTCATTTAGCACTCAAATAAAAAATATATATATATCTCTTTTTCATTTTCTTCTTTGTTTGAAGATTGTGTTGTTGCAGCAATAGCTAGGAAGAAGTATTTTTTTCATAAGTTTTTGCACTACATTTAGAGCATAAGTAGCTCGTAGTCGAGCGAAATTCCTTTATGTTTGCTGCATGAAATCTTAGGAAAATTGAAAAGAAAAGAAGTCTTTCTTTATGAAAAGTTGTTGACTTTTGCATTTCAGTAAAAGTCTTTTGTTTCCAACATTTTTCATTCATTTTTTCTTTGAGTCTTTACACATCATCAGTTTCACCTTCATACCTTGTGATGTAAAAAATCCCATAAAAGAAATGCTAATTAAAATCTAGTAGACTCTTTTGTTTGTAGGGTTCATACACTAGCTCAGGACTAGGGCCTTGGAATAGGTTGGAGAGTAAAATCTCCAAGGCCACTCAAACCAAACATTGGAGTCTGTGATAGGGAGTGTAGAATTCTAGTTACATGGAAGTTATCCGGGACCCCCCTCTAACATAGGGGCTAAAAACAAGGTCGCGTGAGGAAAGGTACCAGAGATAACCCCTCCAAAGCCGGACCAAGCATAGTGGAGAATACATATCGAGGATTTGTTGAGGGATTCCGTCGTTTGCATTTTCCACGGCGCTTCGTGGGTCCCGAATCCATTCGAGGTCCTCAGTTGTCTTTCAGAACATTTTCTCTCAATACCCTCGACAGGTTTCGGGCTTGATACCCTGCTCATTGTGGTCTACCCGACTATCGACTATACCTGCCTGGTGACTATTCGCATGCTGGCAAACTAGTTGCCAATATTTTCTAGTGACATACACAGGTGATTGCGGGGGTATACCGTGGTACCTAGGATAGACATCGGGCCACGCTTTGCAGAGTATACCCAGAGGGTGCTTCCATTTTCGAGTTTCACTTGCACCGGTAAGTTCCTCTAGTGTTGGTTGTTGTAACTGTTCTTCCAACTAGTTTAGTGTTTGCTTGATTTATCTCTTAGGGGCTTCTTTTTTAGTGTGTGTTACTGTTTGCACGTGTAGAACACCTTAGCATGTCGTGGATATTCTGACACAGTGGAGGATTCATGGCTTCATCGGTCACAAAGGCTTGTGGGCTTGCCACCAATTATATTGGAGCCACCCCCACCACCATTGAGGCGGAAGCTAGACCAACAAGGATCTTTCGAAGCAACCGGGTTACAAACCATTGAACCCGAACAACTCCCGGAGGAACCAATCGCCAATATTGGCTCGGTTGAAACCTCAACCACTGATACTTGTCCATCGGTCATTGTACAAATCCAATTTTACGAACGCCTGTCAGTGCCTCACACAGTTATGAAACCAAACGCTGTTACTTCCTCTGGGAATTCTTCCATTCCCACCATCATTTCTACCATAGGAGAATCCTCTCCTAACTTTATGTCATCGGTTCGAGCCACCACGGTCTTGGCTGCAACTACGTCACACAGTGTACTGACCCCATCTATCACGACGACCACAAATCCCTTCACACCTAGTGAGTCAGGCTCTCCGTTCTCATACGGTATGCCTAGTTCAGGTACAAGTCCTGCACTCACTTATTCCACTTTACAGACTTTGGTTCTGGGGGCAGGGAGCTCTAACGATCCTCTGCAAGGTCAAATTGGGGGCATTCCTGTCCCTTTTAATGATTTTCCTTACGTTGGATGTCATATCTCTCCTTCATCCCCTTCGCTTGGTGGTCTGCATTAGCAGTCCGCCAGGCAGCCTGCACACACGAGTTCGTTTGGAGCCGGGAGTCAAGGAAGACCTGCGCAAACTCTGTTGGTAGGTTAATCACCATTTGTTTAGAACAGGACGTTTGGTAACAACACTTTCGCATCCACTTCTTTCCCATCTGGGGGCACTCCCATTTTTGGACAGTCTACTCCGACGCAGGGTACCATTCCTGCACCGGGGGCACATATACCAGGACCTTGGAACTCAGGACAAGGATCTGTTCCTTCCTCTGGAATGTCATTCTAGGGAAATTCTTTCCACAGTCAATGGAACCTCAGACAAAATTCTATGCCTCTCTCATCAGGACTGGCATGGGGTAATCCTTCCCAAATTCCATCAAACACGATGAATTCCCAACATCCTATGTCCTTCATGGGGAATCAGCCAATGATGTCTCCACAGATGAAAAATCCTTATGCTGGTCAGGGCCATGGTTTCTACCAGAATCTGGGCCAGCAGCCAAACTTTTCCTGGCAACCTGGTGCCAGTCAAACTCCAGGACCCTTTTTTCCTGGCTATCAACAACAACCCAAACTACCATTCCTGGCGACATTACACTTGCCAGATTTGACAAGGTTGTTAAATGATCCTATCTGTCATGATCTGCGTTGGCCTCCTATGCCAACGAAGTTTCCTTCGGACATTCCAAAGTTCGAGGCCAAGCCTAATAAAGATCCAAGTGATCACATGACTACTTTCCATCTTTGGTGTTCATCTAACTCATTGAAAGATGACTCCGTCCAGTTGCGATTGTTTCAATGCACTCTCATTGGGAGTGTCATGAAATGGTACATCGATCTTGATTGCTCAAGATATTCTTATTTTGGTGAGTTGGCTATGGCCTTCCTTAACCATTTCCAGTTACTTGTGAGATATGACGCGGGCACAGAGCTTCTTGCCAATTTCAAACAAACAACAGTGGACCATATCTCTGATCATATTCGAGAGTGGAGATGCCAAAATAGTCTCATCAAAGTACCAGTCCCACCAACATTCCTGCTTGAGTGGTTCCTTAAGTCTTTAGTCCCTCAGTTATCCAAATACGTCGCGACTTCGGGAGTTTTCTCTGAAGAAGATGCCATCATGAGAGCTCAATAGTTTGAGCTTATCTATTCTCAGTCTGGTTTATTATATAACATCCTGTCAGATGCTCCACGATCAATACTGGATAAAACTAGACAGAGAGTTGGACCACATGTCGATGGTATTGTTGGTTCGGCACAAACCAAGCCCGCTGAGCAATTGACAAAGCAATTGCAACAGTTATCTATACAACACTCAGCGGCTGACCAGACTACTGCTTTGGATGCTCCTCCTACCCAAACGTCGGAAGTACACTCCATGCAGACGACTAACCCAAAGGCCACTCAGGAGCCTGAAGGGAAGAAAAAACAATGCAAGAAGGGTAAGGGGGATAAAAAACCCACTGATAATGCTGGCGAGGGCACCACGGAAAAGTGGAAGGCGAGGTATCCGTGCAACTTGTGTGTGGAAGACCACCCGACCCATCTATGTCCTCGACTTGTAGAGGCCTAGAAGTTTGTCACACAGCAACAACAAGCCGTGTTGACTAATCCCTTTCAGCATGGGAAAAATTTAACTCAAGCCTCTACAAGTACCGAAGGAGGCAGCCAAGAAACCTTCCCTCCCCCAAATAATTCCTCTTCCGCGAACATATATATGGTTAGGGGTGATGCTGCAATCACAACTAGAGCACATGACTATAGTAAACCAAGTGCCTATGAAAAGGGTAAAGAAGCCAAGATCCCATCTCTTCCTCTACAGATTGAGAAGACATTGGGAGAAATGATGACACGCATTCCAAAGGGTGCATTTAAGAAATCTTCTCACAATCCAAATGCAAGGGCCACCCAGAATTACTCTGTGGTGGAAGATTTATCCCAAACCCCTTGTGCTATGTCCGCTTTGGAGGTCCTCCAAAGTTTCC
>JZKD02S1857323.1:50197-61834 GCA_000966675.3 Picea glauca | reverse complement strand
CGGACTATCTTCCGCACGGTGGTCGATGAGGGTGCTTCGACTTGCGTTATGTCGTTAGCATGCTGGAAATCCATTGGTCAGCCTGAGTTGTCTCCATCACCTACTCTCCTCACTGCGTTCGATAGTCGTTCTTTCTGACCACATGGCATCATTCCTTCTTTCCCTGTGCAGTTAGGAGGGAAGACCGTGTGCATCGAGGTAGAGGTAGTCGATGCCCCCCTCAACTACAATCTCTTGTTAGGTCGTAGTTGGACTTATTCTATGCAAGTTGTGGTCACTACAGTTTTCTGAGTCTTATTATTTCCACACGAAGGCCGGATAGTGACCATCGATCAATTGTCCTTCTCTAGACCTGACCCAGCTTTGGGGGCATCCACAGTTCCCATGATTGATAATACTCAAGCCGGTGTCGTTAACGTAGGAGTTGGTTTGTGCCCATATTTGATGGGTACTTTCGATTACCCACCTCCTCATAACGATGTCAATTTTATATCGAATCACCACAAGGCTGAGATTTTTCATGTTTCGTCATTCCACACGACTTACTTTCAGGATCCATGGATTCTTCCTTCCCCATCAGTCACGATGGATGAGATAGGGCACTCCGACATGTCCATGCCCTTGTCGGCCGCTGAAGTAGCATACTCTTTAGTCGAGCAAGCTTCAGCCACTCCTGATCCGACTCCCACATAAGAGTTGGATCCACCTCTAGAGCCTATCTGGGCTCAGGGTTCTCTTGCCAACACCGATTCGTTATATTTAGTCTTGCCTTCAGACAAAGCAGTAATTGAAGCAATGACTAGTCTGGACCAACCTTGGGAAGATCTTCATCACAGATCATATTTCCTCCCAGAGTTAAGCCGAATCGAGGCAAGAGAATTCACTATCACCATGACGGGAGATTAGCCATGTCCCATTAGCCTCTTAGCTACATAGGACGTTTATGCTTAGGGAAATATGGCGACTATCACTGTCACTATAACTATCAACATCTCCAAAAACCCTGGCATCGTGGTGAATGTCTTTATCGGAGCGGATTGCCCCCTCGAAGAGATTCAGATTTACACGGATCTTTTCAAAGAATTCCACAACGTTTTTTCCTGGTCTTATGAGGAAATGCCAGGCATCGATCCGAAAAAAGTTGAACATGAAATCACAATGTATCCTAATGCTAAGCCTGTTAGACAAAAACTTTGTCCAGTCAATCCTAGGAAAGCAGCAGCCATCAAGAGTGAGGTTGAGAAATTTTTCAAGGCAGGGTTCATTTACCCGATTCATTTGACTCAGTGGGTGTCAAACCCCATGTCGATCGATAAAAAACAAGGCACGATTCGTGTCTGTACCGATTTCCATGATTTGAATAAGGCATGTCCAAAAGATAATTATCCAACCCCATTCATCGATCAGATCATTGATGAATGCGCCGATTGCAAAGCCTTTTCGTTCATGGATGGTTTTTCAGGATATAATCAAATCCAAATCAAACCTGAAGACCAACACAAAATGGCCTTCATTTGTCCGTGGGGTACATTCGCCTATCGTAAGATGCCTTTTGGTCTCAAGAATACTGGAGCCACTTTCCAGCGGGCCATTTCTTTTGCGTTTCACGACCTCAAACATATAGTCGAGGCCTATCTAGATGATTTAGCATCATGCTCTCGCAAGCGAAAGGATCATCCTATGCACCTCCGACTAATCTTCGAGCGCTGTCGCTACTTTAGGATTTGCTTGAATCCCAACAAGTGCAGCTTTTGCATCACGTCAGGACATTTGTTAGGTTTCATCATATCAACAAAAGGGATCATGGTCGATCCTCTTAAGGTGGAGGCGATAATCCAGTTGCCCCCCCAACGCACAATCTTACAACTTCAAAGTCTTCAAGGCAAGGAGAACTTCTTACGACGCTTCATTGCCAACTATGCCGAAATCACCAAGGGATTTATGCGTTTACTGAAGAAAGTTGTTCCCTTTTTCTGGGACAAAGCCGCTCAATGCTCTTTCGACGCATTAAAACACACCCTCACTACCACACCTTTACTACGGCCACCTAATTATAACAAAGACTTCTTATTATATCTGGTTTCCGTAGAGTCAACCATAGGCATGGTTTTAGTTCATGAGGATGATTCATTTTCTGAATACATGATCTATTACCTGAGACAAGGCCTCCTAGGACGGAAACTTAATTATTCCCATCTCGAAAAACTTGCGTTGGCAGCAGTTCATGCTGTTCAACGGTTCCGTCACTATGCTCTTTTTCGCAAGACCACCATTGTTGCCATCGTGAATCCATTCTAGTACACGTTGACACAACGGGTTATCGGTGGAAAAATCAATAGATGGATGGTAATCCTCCAAGAATTTGACTTAGACTTCATTTCATCCAAGTCCAAAAAGTCATTGGTCTTCGCAGAACTTATCTCGGAGCATCCGGTTGAGTCAGGTGACGTTGTGCTTGAGGAATCACCTATCTGAGGGGATATGTTTCTGATTGAATCTTCATACCCCTGGTACGGAGATATACTGATCTATCTCCAGACTTTGAAGTGCCCCACCTCTTCTTCTCATGACGAGCGTCAACAGATACGCCATCAGGCTAAGAACTATCTCATACTCAATGATACATTGTATCGGAGAGGTGTAGACTGCATCTTGCATCGCTGTCTCACTCATGAGGAGGCCATCATGGTGCTCAACGATTTCCATATAGGAGCTTGTCGTGGTCACTTATCCGGGTTGGAAACAACCCAAAAGATTTTACGAGTAGGTTACTTCTAGCATACACTTATGAAATATTGTATCGAGTCAGTCAAGAAGTGCCATCCATGCCAAATATTCTCACGGAAGATGAGGGCACATCCAGCTCCCATGTTTCCTGTCATCACAGTTGGTCCCTTCACTAAATGGGGGATTGATTACACTACATGCAACCCCCCGTCAGCAAGGGGGCACTGCTATATCATCGTATTTGTCGACTACTTCACTAAGTGGGTCGAAGCTATGCCAACGTTTAAAGATGATGGAGAGACAACAACTCTCTTCTTATTCAACCAGATTATAGTACGGTTCGACGACCCAAGAGAGATTGTCACTGATCATGGAAGTTACTGTCATAACCAAATGATGTCCGAGTTAATGTCAAAGCTTGGGTTACGGAAAGAACATTCCTCACTTTACTATCCCCAAGCCAATGGGCAGGTGGAAGCTATAAACAAAACTCTTAAGACGATTCTACAATGAACTATCAACTCAGCCAAGTCAAACAGGCATTTGATGTTATACTCAGCATTATGGGCTTACCGAACATTAGTTAAGACTGCAACCGGTTTCTCACCTTTCCAACTCGTTTACGGGCTAGAGGCAGTCTTGCCCATCGAATGTCAAATCCCATCTCTGAAATTGGCAGTACAGTTATTGCCAGACACTTCTCCTCTTGAAGAACGGTTAGTATACCTTGAGCAGCTTGATGAGCAGCATCGTGATGTGGCCCTGGCCAACGAGGCTCATAAACATAAGGTCAAGTGTCAATATGATAGGTCCGTTCATCCTCGTATTTTTTCTGAGGGCGACCTTGTCCTAGTCTATGACCAAGATAAGGACCCCCTGGGGGAAGGAAAGTTTAAACCCATGTGGTTCGGACCCTTCATTATCAAGGAGGTTTTAAAGAAGGGCACTTATCGTTTGGTTGATTTTGAAGGGAATGCTTTGGCAGAGCCTAGAAATGGGCTCTACCTCAAGAAGTATTACTCATAGAAAGGTCACTGTGGGTAACTTTTTGTAACATATGTATAGTCTTTGTACTATTAATTTTTTATGCTTCTTTTAAAAAGTGTTATGGATGTGTCATTGATGTTATATTTCGTTAATATGGCAGATGTCAAGTGAGTCCGAGGTGTTCATAGGGTATGCGGATGGTGCTAGTCGACACACGTGGAGGCTTGCCTCTGCAGCTTGCGTAATTTGTACACCACAGGGTCAGTTGTTATCTTTTAGAGGTATATGCTTAGGTGACACCACGAATAATGTTGTCGAGTATAGCACAATTATTGAGTTGCTTGGTGACGCTTTGTCATTTGGTGTCTCTCGTCTCTGGGTCTATCTAGATGCTCAATTCATTGTGTCGTAGCTAAACAGAATATATCGGGTTCATGACCCGACTTTACATCGACGATTCCTTAGGGTACATCTCTTGGAACGCAACTTTGATTATATTACATATTTTCATGTTCCTAGGAGTCTAAATCAAATCATGTATGCTCTAGCTAATCACATTTTATATTGGCATCTTGCTCACATATAAAAAGATCATGAACATACACATGTAAATACATTTTTGCACACATAATCCATAAGACACAAAAAAGAAATAAAAATCATATATAAACATCATAAAATCCTCAGAGTACATAGATGGGCGCAAGTGCCTCAAAAAGTGGGAACAATAACGAGTCACTGGGCTTATGCCCTCAAAAAATATATACATATCGGTGCTCGTGGCACATAAAAAGTTTAAAAGTTTGCTCAGGGCCTGTGGGCCCTATTATAATCATGTATAGCCTAGGCTAAATGCCTAAATAATTGGACCCATGTTCGAGGTTCCCCCACAACATGAGTCTGCATGGAGGGCGACAGGTCCTCTATCTCTGCCATGGGAACTGTGCAAGTGAGCGTAGTAAAGTTCCTCTCAATCCACCTTAGGAATCTATCGGCCTCTCCTGCTGGGAGGTTCCCAGCTACTGCTGATCCTCCAGCGGTGGCAGCTGCGGCTTCTGGCCATGGGCAACGCCTGTTCCGTGCATAGTCGACAGGTCACACGGGTCCCACATCTGCATGTAGTGAACGTTCACCCATCAAAAACTATGGTATACAAAAACATGATATATATATCGAAAAGACATAAAAATTACATATGCAAACAAAAAAACTGGATAGGAGGAGACTTACCCATCTCCCCTCGCTCCTCACTGGTATCGCTGGATCTCTGGAGAAGTCAATCCCCGCGTATGGGTAGTCTTCAATAGATGGGATTTGTCGTGACATCCAAGTAAAAAAGTCATCGTTGAAGGCCTTTGTGGTCCTTCCACCACCCTGTCGCGATAGTAACGCTGCCCATCTGCATACTGCGGAAAAAGTGGCCAGATGTCCTCGTACTGTCAGTCGAGGACTAAAACACACAACTCTTTCGAAGAAAAATGAACACAGGATGGTCCCAAACCCAAAGTTCATGTGTGTCCATTGTCTGCAAGCTGTCAACTGACTCTTCATGCTCTCTACTGGTGTGGTACTCCAATCAAAAATTTGTGCATTCATGCACTAGATTGCACAGTTCATCTGTGCACGCGAAGCCTGATGCATGGAGGTAGAGCCGATAATCCGCCCAATGAGTGATAAAATAGTCTGAAGGGCGAGGCTGGTAATCCTACTAATGGGCACTGAGGAAGTTCTTTGATCGGTCCCAGCCTCACAATACTCCTCTATCAACTCCGAGACTTTGCTCGGCCCCACAGGAAAAGTATGAAAGTTGATTGGTTCCCCTCTCCTCGAGAGGCCAGTCAAAAAGTAAATATCCTCGGTGGTGGGCACCAAAGATTTCCCCTCTAGCATGAAATCCTCTGCATCAGGGTGCCAGTAATCAACCAAGGCATTCAATATCCTTGGTTTCATGCACATAAATGGACACAAAAATAATTTTACCAAACCGCACTGCGTCAGCACGGCCATAATGTTCGGATCTGCAGCCACTAACTCATTGGCGGCCTCGTGCTCCCTTTCCCTCCACTGAACATACATCCTGCCAACACAACAAAGCAAAAAGGGGGGTTAGTACTTGTTTAAATTAATTTTTTCACCACGGGGGGGGTACCCGCGGCTTGTAGAGGAAACAATCGCGGGTACCTGCAGGCAGGATTTTCCCTTCCCACGGGTTGTCCCTAGACAGCCCGCGTTTGCCTAGGGCTGACCTCTTTGAGGTCGACGCCCACCCCCAAAATCAATTAAATGCAATAAATGAAGTATTGAATAGCTAGACAAGGGAGTTTGTACTTACTTGGTCCAAGAAGAAGTCCATTTCGTCCACCGTAGCTCTTAGAATCACGATCTTTGGCAAAGGGGGTCTTTTGGCTCCAGATTCAATTTCCAAATCAGCAATGGTGATAATGAGCTGCCAACTTCTATTTATAGACTTTTTGGCCTCTTTTTGTCACTTTTTTGGGCCCCTTTATCAGTTTCTTTATACTAAAAACCATTTTGAGTGATCCAGGGGTTATATGGGAGGGATTTGATCAGGTATTGGGACAATTTTGGTTGAGTTTCAAAAAATAAAAAATAAATAAAAATTATTGACGGTCCATAAAAACAATCATTTCTTCAAAAATCAACTTGAGCATATAGGGTAGGATTTCATCCCAACTGTTGCATCTCGTTGCCTTTTGTTCTTATGATCTAGGATCGATCCCATCCATTTGTGACACGAAACCATCATACCTGCTCTAGAAGTGTCACAACTTGGTGGTAGAGCTTACCAAAACATGGATGCCCTAGGTAGGTCCTGGTTGCATTATGGTGTCCATGTCGTTCCTAACAACATTGTAGGCTCGGGAGTCCGTATAGTCTTTCCTGAATATGAGTTTGAGCCTCATTTGCATGGGTCTTTTTCACTCTTTGACTTACCCTGTGGACTCCCAAAACATCACGGGTCTCCTTTTAAGCCCTTTTCAAACCCTCTAAACATGAAAAGATTGTCGAGCGATCTTGTGGCCTTCACGCTCGTTAAACTAAAATTTGAAGTCACGTCTGTCTGGCGGTAGTTTACCCCTTTTTTGGTCCGGATGGTCAACTATACGAACAAAGGAATACTCTATTGAATTCCAATTCTTTAGAAGAGTATCCTCAGGTATAATTTTATTCCTTTTTCGGGCCTGAGGGACTAAATTTACGAAAAAGAAACCCCCCCGGAGTCTATAGTTAAGCTCTTTTCAGACTCCCTAAAATTGAAAAGATCGTCGAGTGACCTTAATCTTTCACACTCGTTGAAATGGTCTAGAAGAACATTCTTGACGGAGTCCATAGTTAAGCTTTTTTCAGACTCCTTAAAATTGAAAAAATAGCCGAGTGATCTTGTCTTTGTCACACTTGTTAAAATGGTTTTGAATTGACGTCTAATTGGTGCTAATTTACCCCTTTTTTGAACCGATTAGAATATTGTCAAAAAAGGTACCCCATTGGAGTTTCCTTTTATGCTTTTTCAGACTCTCTAAATATGAAAAACTACCGAGCTTACCTTCTCTGGGCTCATTAAACTTACATTGAAGGACGTTACCATTATGTGTTCTATCAACTGCATTTGCATAGCTTACCTATCAGCCTTGTACCAGTTTTCTTCTGCGTCTTAACACCTTTGGCCACTGGAGTATTTTTCTTGAGTATCATTTCCCAGAACATCAGTCTTGTCCTTGTGCCTCGAGCTTGTATGTTTTTTGTACTCGTTCCTCCGTTGTAGCGTAACTATTCCTTTATTCTTTTTCAAAATCATCAAAAAGAACAAAAAAATCAAATATACCCCAAAAAGAGGATGGGAAAAGTGTTTTCTTTATTGGCAGCATAATGAGTCGACCTTGGATAAAGCACATCTGTTTGTTTGTTTATCAGACTATGGGATGTAGTACGACCTTAGGAAGCTTTTCTCGCTATATAGGGTTGTTTCCTCCATCGTTTGGTTACTCTTCCAAACATATGGAGAGTTTGCGTTGCCTCCTGCTTCGTAGACTTATGATTAATAGATATGCTGCCTGAGTCTTATCACTTGTCGTGCTATTATCCAAGGGAAGTTTGTCACTGAGCCTAAGTCGACCCCTCTGCATATGTCTCTTGTCCGCATACCCAGCCATCCTAAACGTCCAATCGAGTCTTTGTTCAAAATCACTGAAGCCTTTAGTCCGATCATTAAAATTATCAAGTCCATAACTGACAAGTCGTCGAAGACCACTAGGTAGTGCATTCATACACTCATATTACAGTCCTTCCCGAGTTTGAAGTTGTTGCTCGAGCTCTGAAGTATAGCCATCAGGCCGAATCAGCTTCTGAGAGATGGATGCTTTATATGTATATCTTTCTGATTTCGAGATGTAGCTTCACTGTGTATTATTCGCGGCTACTCTTTATAGCTATTTGACATGGATCTATAGTGTATTTGATTGGTAGCCATGGTTCTAGTTTATCCTGAGCATGGGTATTCCCACCTCGGTGAGACACTTATTATTTTGCAGACGACACCTCCTGATTCTTGATCCTTGGGCTCACTCGTTCAGCACATCAGTACATATTGGTAAAGGATTGGTAATGTATTTCGGCCATCAGATGCTCCTCTGACCTCACACATTAGGGGGCATCTGTTATAACTCTAAATTGCATCACACATGCTTCCCTGGCATTAGGCCAACTCATATCCCTTCCTTGCCAAAGCCATGCTGAACAAACTCTCGAAAATCCTCTTAAATCAAGTGACACGTGCCCTAACTCACTACTACATGCGTTGGAACACTGGCAGGCCTACTACTGCACATGTTAGAACACTGGTAGGCCTACTACAGTCCGCGTTTACCTAACAAACCACAAAAACAGGAAAGTTGCCAACGGGACAAAAATCTATGGGTCAGTTAACTAAAACTTCTAGCCATGCATGGCCAAGAGTTCGTCCAAAACCCTAGCTCCTTCTAGCCTATAAAAGAAGGGGTATGGGTACTATTTGGAGGAGGAAAATTATAGAAAAAAAACTCTTCCCAATTGCCGAATCCATTTGTCCCAACCCTTTAGCCTTTCCTCAAGCTTAAGGAGAATTCAAGCAAAACAGTTGGAGGACAAAGAAGAGGAGGAGCCAAGGATCAGGATCAAGGAACAGTGACCGGTCTCAATATTGGTTGTAAGTTGATTCATCCTGAAAATAATAAATAATACTTTTCCCGTCCCAATTCATGAGTTATATATGATTTATTTGATTTATGCTTAATCTCTAACCCTCAAGTAGAAAAATAGCATGCATGCGTAGTGTTTTGTCTTGATTGCAGGATTGTCTTTGGAAGGGGCAGTGCAAGCGAGCGGACAAAGCACAACAGAGGATCTACACCAAACATCAGTAAAAAGGTTAGTAGGTCCTTTCCACGCTTGTATGTGAAAAAGGGTTTTAAGTTTTGGGGTGGTAGATTAAAAGTGATTTCTTTAAGGTCATGATCTGCATGCAAGTCTAACCCTAGCTTGCTAGTCCATAGGGTATTATTTCCCAACAACAGTGTGTTTGCAAGTTGCCCTTTCAAGTTTCATCCTTAGGGTTATATTCATTTATTAAGAACATATATGCATATATATTCAATGAAAATACAAGTTCTAACCAAAACAAAAGATATGGAACCCAAAAGCATAGATTCGACCCTTATTATTATGAAAAGAAAGAACCTGATACAAAGTGGATGCGGATCTGGAATAACATCAGATGGCTCCAAGGGAGAATATATGAGCTTCTACAAAATGCTCCTGATAAGACAAAACAAGCCTCCGAAGGCTGGATATATAATGATGGTAAATACAATAAGAACCAGGGTCAAGTCACTACTACATATTGAAAAATTTGTGACGACCACTTGCGACGAAAGTACTCTTTCGTTGCAACATGCAAGAGAAAAAGTTCATTTTTTCTAAATACACCCTGTATTAGTCGCTATCTCGATGCATGTACTTTAACTAAATTAATATGGTCAATGTTCATTGCAAGAGAGAAAAATCTAGTTTGTTTAAATTAATATGGTCAGTGTTCGTCGCAAGAGCGATGACTGACCTAACGTTAAAATTGACCGTTAAAAATGACAAATAAATAGGTAAAAAAAAAAGAAATATTTTTAGGTCATGGTCGTCGCAATTGTGACGATCGTGACCTAAAATTGGACTACAAATATTTAACAATTTAAATATGCTGCGAAAATATTGCTATAAAAACGACAGTTCCGAAAGGGTATTTTTGTGCGGAAGAATGTTGCAGAATGTTGTTAGAGGTGAGGAAAAAAGTAAAGAGGGTGAAAATGGTGATGGTAGATGTTATTTCCCTTGTAAAAAATGTTGCCTCAGATGTCGTGTAAGAATTTCAATAGCAACAGCTATAAAACATTGTAAGAAATATGGGCACATTGATGGCAAATCGAATGAATATCGTCCCATGGTAATTAGCTATATATTCATTATCTTGTTGGAATAATGCTTAGTTTAGAAGACTAGATTGGGTTGGTTGAAGATTTGTAGGAGTTGTTGAGATATTCTCTCAGCCTCTCCCTCCATAAGTGGAATCAGTTGGATCTGAATCCAACTATATATATGTGTACTGTGTTGTGCTTCAGTGATAGAATACAATCTGTGTTTGTGTGTTATTTTCGTGTGATCGCTGCTATCTTGAATTCTGTCGTGGTATCAGAGCCTAGCTGGGCTTAATGCTGCTCTCTTGAATTCTGTCATGGTATCAGAGCCTGGCTGGGCTTAATCCCTCACAGGAGTGCCCAGGATGATGTGAGAGCCGTGGTTTAATGAGCTGTAGGAGAGTAGATATATATTGTTGTTTGAATTTCTAAAATTTCTGTGTGTAAGTCGTTTGTTAAATCACTGCAACTGTTAATTAAGAGTTATGGAGTGCCTTTCGTTCTTGATTCCCTCCAGAGTTCCCTCCAGAGAAGTCGGAAAAGGCGAGCTCTCTGTTTTCGTTATCCCACAAAAGATTTAATTATCACTTGGGTTCATCACTGTTTTCACAAGCGCCATCCGTTCTTACTCCATTTGATATGCCTGGCTTTTGGATCTTTCTACATTAAGCAAAGAATCGAAGGGACAATGCAGCAGCAAAGGATGGACACTGTATTGCAGAAGCTTGTGGAATCGAGAGTTATCGGAGACGTGGTGACCGATTTCTTTCCTCGTGTGCAGCTGTATGTAATATACCGCCATAAACGAATCAGCTTGGGTAATGAATTGTCGCTCACCGTTACCCAATCCCAACCTGACAATATCGAATGCAAATGCGAAGATGCTGATTTTGAGATGAAGCAAATCTTGAGTCACTCGAAATTCGTAATATTTTGGTTACGGCAGGGTGTGCTTAAATTCATTTTGTATCCAGCATCTGAAGACAATCTGAATTTGCAGCAAGAGAAGAGTGCACGCTGTGGAGAAAACTATAATCTGCAGAAACCAACATATCTATTCTCTTGGGGTCGGCAGAAGCAGATGAAAACAGAGAAGGATGCGGTAGAGTATAATGAACAGATAAGCCCCTCGTCGACAAAGTGTGCTTAAAGTTTTTATATATATGTGTATCTGTGCGTGTTGTGCAAGTATGTGTGAGTTACAGTTTAGTGAGTTTGAGAGATTATGAATTCAATGAATATGCATTGAATATTGTATGAGATCTTGGAATTTGAAACATATTGAATCTAGTCAACTCAATGCGTAAAGAGCAAAGATTGTTAAAATTGACTACTTTAACAAGTTGTAGGTGCAGAATGAAGATCCAAGATGATGAATTCAGATCTTGTGTGAGTGCTACTTATGTTGTAAAGGAAGTAGGAACTCTTGTATCTTGATATAAGCTGGCAGCCCCGGTTTCAA
>JZKD02S1857323.1:17118-32587 GCA_000966675.3 Picea glauca | reverse complement strand
ATAATTTTATATAAAATTGACAAAATAAAAAAAGATAATGAATATATAGCTAATTACCATGGGACGATATTCATTCGATCTGCCATCAATGTGCCCATATTTCTTACAATGTTTTATAGCTGTTGCTATTGAAATTCTTACACGACGTCTGAGGCAACATTTTTTACAAGGGAAATAACATCTACCATCACCATTTTCACCCTCTTTACTTTTTTCCTCACCTCTAACAACATTCTACAACATTCTTCCGCACAAAAATACCCTTTCGGAACCGTCGTTTTTATAGCAATATTTTCGCAGCATATTTAAATTGTTAAATATTTGTAGTCCAATTTTAGGTCACGGTCGTCACAATTGCAATGACCATGACCTAAAAATATTTCTTTTTTTTTTACCTATGTATTTGTCATTTTTAACGGTCAATTTTAACGTTAGGTCAGTCATCGCTCTTGCGACGAACACTGACCATATTAATTTAAACAAACTAGATTTTTCTCTCTTGCGATGAACATTGACCATATTAATTTAGTTAAAGTACATGCATCGAGATAGCAACGAATACAGGGTGGATTTAGAAAAAATGAACTTTTTCTCTTGCATGTTGCAACGAAAGAGTACTTTCGTCGCAAGTGGTCGTCACAAATTTTTCAATATGTAGTAGTGACTTGACCCTAGTTCTTATTGTATTTACCATCATTATATATCCAGCCTTCGGAGGCTTGTTTTGTCTTATCAGGAGCATTTTGTAGAAGCTCATATATTCTCCCTTGGAGCCATCTGATGTTATTCCAGATCCGCATCCACTTTGTATCAGGTTCTTTCTTTTCATAATAATAAGGGTCGAATCTATGCTTTTGGGTTCCATATCTTTTGTTTTGGTTAGAACTTGTATTTTCATTGAATATATATGCATATATGTTCTTAATAAATGAATATAACCCTAAGGCTAAAACTTGAAAGGCCAACTTGCAAACACATTGTTGTTGGGAAATAATACCCTACGTACTAGCAAGCTAGGGTTAGACTTGCATGCAGATCATGACCTTAAAGAAATCACTTTTAATCTACCACCCCAAAACTTAAAACCCTTTTTCACATACAAGCGTGGAAAGGACCTACTAACCTTTTTACTGATGTTTTGTGTAGATCCTCTGTTGTTCTTTGTCCGCTCGCTTGCACTGCCCCTTCCAAAGACAATCCTGCAATCAAGACAAAACACTACGCATGCATGCTATTTTTCTACTTGAGGGTTAGAGATTAAGCATAAATCAAATAAATCATATATAACTCATGCATTGGGACGGGAAAAGTATTATTTATTATTTTCAAGATGAATCAACTTACAACCAATATTGAGACCGGCCACCGTTCCTTGATCCTGATCCTGGGCTCCTCCTCTTCTTTGTCCTCCAACTGCTTTGCTTGAATTCTCCTTAAGCTTGAGGAAAGGCTAAAGGGTTGGGACAAATGGATTTGGCAATTGGGAAGAGTTTCTTTTCTGTAATTTTCCTCCTCCAAATAGTACCCCTACACCTTCTTTTATAGGCTAGAAGGAGCTAGGGTTTTGGACGAACTCTCGGCCATGCATGGCTAGGAGTTTTAGTTAACTGACCCATAGCTTTTTGTCCCGTCGGCAACTTTCCTATTTTTGTGCTTTTTTAGGTAAACGCGGGATGTAGTAGGCCTACCAGTGTTCCAACGCGTGCAGTAGTAGGCCTTCCAATGTTCCAATGCATGTAGTAGTGAGTTAGGGCGCGTGTCACTTGATTTAAGAGGATTTTCGAGAGTTTGTTCAGCATGGCTTTGGCAAGGAAGGGATATGAGTTGGCCTGATGCTAGGGAAGCATGTGTGATGCAATTTAGGGTTATAACAGATGCCCCCTAATGTGTGAGGTCAGAAGAGCATATGATGGCCGACATACATTACCAATCCTTTACCAATCTGTACTGATGTGTTGAATGAGTGAGCCCAAGGATCAAGAATCAGGAGGTTCCGTCTGCAAAATAATAAATGTCTCACCGAGGTGGGCATACCCATGCTCAGGATAAACTAGAACCATGGCTACCAATCAAATACACTATAGATCCATGTCAAATAGCTATAAAGAGTAGCCGTGAATAATACACAGTGAAGCTACATCTCGAAATCAGAAAGATATACATATAAAGCATCCATCTCTCAGAAGTTGATTCGGCCTGGACGTTTAGGATGGCTGGGTATGCGGACAAGAGACATATGCAGAGGGGCCGACTTAGGCTCAATAAAAAACTTCCCTTGGATGATAGCACGACAAGTGATAAGACTCAGGAAGCATATTTGTTAATCATAAGTCTACGAAGAAGGAGGCAACGCAAACTCTCCATATGTTTGGAAGAGTAACCAAACGGTGGAGGACACAACTCGATATAGCGAGCAAAGATTCCTAAGGTCGTACTACATCCCATAGTCTGATAAACAAACAAACAGATGTGCTTTATCCAAGGTCGACTCATTATGCTGCCAATAAAGAAAATACTTTTCCCATCCTCTTTTTGGGGTATATTTGATTTTTTTGTTCTTTTTGATGATTTTGAAAAAGAATAAAGGAATAGTTACGCTACAATGGAGGAACGAGTACAAAAAATGTACAAGCTCGAGGCACAAACACAAGACTGATGTTCTGGGAAATGATACTCGAGAAAAATCCTCTAGTGGCCAAAGGTGTTAAGACGCAGAAGAAAACTGGTACAAGGCTGACAGGTAAGCTATGCAAATGCAGTTGATAGAACACATAATGGTAACGTCCTTCGATGTAAGTTTAACGAGCCCAGAGAAGGTAAGATCGGTGGTTTTTCATATTTAGAGAGTCTGAAAAAGCATAAAAGGAAACTCCAATGGGGTACCTTTTTCGACAATATTCTAATCGGTTCAAAAAAGGGGTAAATTAGCACCAATTAGACGTCAATTCAAAACCATTTTAACAAGTGTGACAAAGACAAGATCACTCGGCTATTTTTTCAATTTTAAGGAGTTTGAAAAAAGGTTAACTATGGACTCCGTCAG
The DNA here is from genome assembly GCA_000966675.3 of Picea glauca. Taxonomy (NCBI): domain Eukaryota; kingdom Viridiplantae; phylum Streptophyta; class Pinopsida; order Pinales; family Pinaceae; genus Picea; species Picea glauca. Next base: position 29,544 of record JZKD02S1857323.1, on the reverse strand, counting down.
GAATGTTCTTCTAGACCATTTCAACGAGTGTGAAAGAATAAGGTCACTCGGCGATCTTTTCAATTTTAGGGAGTCTGAAAAGAGCTTAAATATAGACTCCGGGGGGGTTTCATTTTCGTAAATTTAGTCCCTCAGGCTCGAAAAAGGAATAAAATTATACCTGAGGATACTCTTCTAAAGAATTGGAATTCAATAGAGTATTCCTTTGTTCGTATAGTTGACCATCCGGACCAAAAAAGGGGTAAACTACTGCCAGACAAACGTGACTTCAAATTTTAGTTTAACGAGCGTGAAGGCCACAAGATCACTCGACAATCTTTTCATGTTTAGAGGGTCTGAAAAGGGATTAAAAGGAGACCCGTGATGTTTTGGGAGTCCAGAGGGTAAGTCAAAGAGTGAAAAAGACCCATGCAAACGAGGCTCAAACTCATATTCAGGAAATACTATAAGGACTCCCGAGCCTACAATGTTGTTAGGAACGACATGGACACCATAATGCAACCAGGACCTACCTAGGGCATCCATGTTTTGGTAAGCTCTACCACCAAGTTGTGACACTTCTAGAGCAGGTATGACGGTTTCGTGTCACAACCGGATGGGATCGATCCTAGATCATAAGAACAAAAGGCAATGAGATGCAACAGTTGGGATGAAATCCTACCCTATATGCTCAAGTTGATTTTTGAAGAAATGATTGTTTTTATGGACCGTCAATAATTTTTATTTTATTTTTATTTTTTGAAACTCAACCAAAATTGTCCCAATACCTGATCAAATCCCTCCCATATAACCCCTGGATCACTCAAAATGGTTTTTAGTATAAAGAAACTGATAAAGGGGCCCAAAAAAGTGACAAAAAGAGGCCAAAAAGTCTATAAATAGAAGTTGGCAGCTCATTATCACTATTGTTGATTTGGAAATTGAATCTAGAGACAAAAGACCCCCTTTGCCAAAGATCGTGATTCTGAGAGCTACGGTGGACGAAATGGACTTCTGCTTGGACCAAGTAAGTACAAACTCCCTTGTCTAGCTATTCAATACTTCATTTATTGCATTTAATTGATTTTGGGGGTGGGCGTCGACCTCAAAGAGGTCAGCCCTAGGCAAACGTGGGCTGTCTAGGGACAACCCGTGGGAAGGGCAAATCCTGCCTGCGGGTACCCGCGACTGTTGCCTCTACAGGCCGCGGGTACCCCCCCGCGTGGTGAAAAAATTAATTTAAACAAGTACTGACACCCCATTTTGCTTTGTTGTGTTGGCAGGATGTATGTTCAGTGGAGGGAAAGGGAGCACGAGGCCGCCAATGAGTTAGTGGCTGCAGATCCGAACATTATGGTCGTGCTGACGTAGTGCGGTTTGGTAAAATTATTTTTGTGTCCATTTATGCGCATGAAACCAAGGATATTGAATGCCTTGGTTGATTACTGGCACCCTGATGCAGAGGCTTTCATGCTGGAGGGAAAATCCTTGGTGCCCACCACCGAGGATATTTAATTTTTGACTGGCCTCTCGAGGAGAGGGGAACCAGTCAACTTTCAGACTTTTCCTGTGGGGCCGAGCAAAGTCTCGGAGTTGATAGAGGAGTATTGTGAGGCTGGGACCGATCAAAGAACTTCCTCGGTGCCCATTAGTAGGATTACCAACCTCTCCCTTCAGACTATTTTATCACTCATTGGGCGGATTACCGGCTCCGCCTCCATGCATCAGGCTTCGCGCGCACAGATGAACTGTGCAATCCAGTGCATGAATGCACAAATTTTTGATTGGAGTACCACACCACTAGAGAGCATGAAGAGTCAGTTGACAGCTTGCAGACAACGGACACACAGGAACTTTGGGTTTGGGACCATCCTGTGTTCATTTTTCTTCGAAAGAGTTCTATGTTTTAGTCCTCGACTGACAGTACGAGGACATCTGGCCACTTTTCCCGCAGTATGCAAATGGGCAGCGTTATTGCCATCACAGGGTGGTGGAAGGACCACAGAGGCCTTCAAAGATGAATTTTTTACTTGGCTGTCACGACAGATCCCATCTATTGAAGACTACCCATACGCGGGGATTGACTTCTCCAGAGATCCAGCGATACCAGTGCCTCCTGGTGAGGAGCGAGGGGAGATGGGTAAGTCTCCTCCTATCCAGTTTTTTTGTTTGCATATGTAATTTTTATGTCTTTTCGATATATATATATCATGTTTTTGTATACCAGAGTTTTTGATGGGTGAACGTTCACTGCATGTAGATGTGGGACCCGTGTGACCTGCCGACTATGCACGGAACAGGCATCGCCCATGGCCAGAAGCCGCAGCTGCCACCGCTGGAGGATCAACAGTAGCTGGGAACATCCTAGCAGGAGAGGCCGATAGAGTCCTAAGGTGGATTGAGAGGAACTTTACTACGCTCACTTGCACAGTTCCCATGGCAGAGATAGAGGACCTGTCGCCCTCCATGCAGACTCATGTTGTGGGGGAACCTCGAACATGGGTCCAATTATTTAGGCATTTAGCCTAGGCTATACATGATTATAATAGGGCCCACAGGCCCTGAGCAAACTTTTAAACTTTTTATGTGCCACGAGCACCGATATGTATATATTTTTTGAGGGCATAAGCCCAGTGACTCGTTATTGTTCCCACTTTTTGAGGCACTTGCGCCCATCTATGTACTCTGAGGATTTTATGATGTTTATATATGATTTTTATTTCTTTTTTGTGTCTTATGGATTATGTGTGCAAAAATGTATTTACATGTGTATGTTCATGATCTTTATATATGTGAGCAAGATGCCAATATAAAATGTGATTAGCTAGAGCATCCGTGATTTGATTTAGACTCCTAGGAACATGAAAATATGTAATATAATCAAAGTTGCGTTCCAAGAGATGTACCCTAAGGAATCGTCAGTGTAAAGTCGGGTCATGAACCCGGTATATTCTGTTTAGCTACGACACAACGAATTGAGTGTCTAGATAGACTCGGAGACGAGAGACACCAAATGACAAAGCGTCACCAAGCAAATCAATAATTGTGCTATACTCGACAACATTATTCGTGGTGTCACCTAAGCATATACCTCTAGAAGATAACAACTGACCCTGTGGTGTAAAGATTACCCAAGCTGCAGAGGCAAGCCTCCGTGTGTGTCAAATAGCACCATCCACATACCCTATGAACACCTCGAACTCACTTGACATCTGCCATATTAACGAAATATAACATCAATGACACATCCATAACACTTTTTAAAAGAAACATAAAAAAGTAATAGTACAAAGACTATACATATGTTACAAAAAGTTACCCACAATGACCTTTCTATGAGTAATACTTCTTGAGGTAGAGCCCATTTCTAGGCTCTGCCAAAGCATTCCCTTCAAAATCATCCAAACGATAAGCACCCTTCTTTAAAACCTCCTTGATAATGAAGGGTCCGAACCACATGGGTTTAAACTTTCCTTCCCCCAGGGGGTCCTTATCTTGGTCATAGACTAGGACAAGGTCGCCCTCAGAAAAAATCCGAGGATGAATGGACCTATCATATTGACACTTGACCTTATTTTTATGAGCCTCATTGGCCAGGGCCACATCACGATGCTACTCATCAAGCTTCTCAAGGTATACTAACCGTTCTTCAAGAGGAGAAGTGTTTGGCAATAACTGTACTGCCAATTTCAGAGATAGGATTTGACATTCGATGGGCAAGACTGCCTCCAGCCCGTAAACGAGTTGGAAAGGTGAGAAACTGGTTGCAGTCTTAATGGATGTTCGGTAAGCCCATAATGTTGAGTATAACATCAAATGCCAGTTTGACTTGGCTGAGTTGATAGTTCGTTGTAGAATCGTCTTAAGAGTTTTGTTTATAGCTTCCACCTGCCCATTGGCTTGGGGATAGTAAGGTGAGGAATGTTCTTGCTGTAACCCAAGCTTTGACGTTAACTTGGACATCATTTGGTTATGAAAGTGACTGCCATGATCAGTGGCAATCTCTCTTGGGTCGTCGAACCGTACTATAATCTGGTTGAATAAGAAGAGAGTTGTTGTCTATCCATCATATTTAAACGTTGGCATAGCTTCGACCCACTTAGTGAAGTAGTCGACAAATACGATGATATAGCGGTGCCCCCTTGCTGACGGGGGGTTGCATGTAGTGTAATCAATCCCCCATTTAGTGAAGGGACCAACTGTGATGACAGGAAACATGGGAGATGGATGTGCCCTCATCTTCCGTGAGAATATTTGGCATGGATGGCACTTCTTGACTGACTCGATACAATCTTTCATAAGTGTAGGCCAGAAGTAACCTACTCATAAAATCTTTTGGGTTGTTTCCAACCCGGATAAGTGACCACGACAAGCTCCTGTATGAAAATCGTTGAGCACTATGATGGCCTCCTCATGAGTGAGACAGCGATGCAAGATGTAGTCTACACCTCTCCGATACAATGTATCATTGAGTATGAGATAGTTCTTAGCCTGATGGCGTATCTGTTGATGCTCGTCACAAGAAGAAGAGGTGGGGCAATTCAAAGTCTGGAGATAGATCAGTATATCTCTGTACCAGGGGTCTGAAGATTCAATCAGAAACATATCCCCTCGGATAGGTGATTCCTCAGGCACAACGTCACCTGACTCAAATGGAAGCTCCAAGATAAGTTCTGCGAAGACCAATGACTTTTTCGACTTGGATGAAACGAAGTCTAAGTCAAATTCTTGGAGGATTACCATCCATCTATTGATTTTTCCACCGATAACCCGTCGTGTCAACGTGTACTAGAATGGATTCACGATGGCAACAACGGTGGTCTTGCGAAAAAGAGCATAGTGACAGAACCGTTGAACAGCATGAACTGTTGCCAACACAAGTTTTTTGAGATGGGAATAATTAAGTTTCGGTCCTACGAGGCCTTGTCTCAGGTAATAGATCATGTATTCAAAAAACGAATCATCCTCGTGAACTAAAACCATGCCTATGGTTGACTCTACGGCAACCAGATATAATAAGAAGTCTTTGTTATAATTAGGTGGCCGTAGTAAAGGTGTGGTAGTGAGGGTGTGTTTTAATGCGTCGAAAGAGCATTGAGCGGCTTCGTCCCAGAAAAAGGGAACAACTTTCTTCAGTAAACGCATAAAGCCCTTGGTGATTTTGGCATAGTTGGCAATGAAGCGTCGTAAGAAGTTCTCCTTGCCTTGAAGACTTTGAAGTTGTAAGATTGTGCGTTGGGGGGGTAACTGGATTATCGCCTCCACCTTAAGAGGATCGAACATGATCCCTTTTGTTGATATGATGAAACCTAACAAATGTCCTGACGTGATGCAAAAGCTGCACTTGTTGGGATTCAAGCAAATCCTGAAGTAGCAACAGCGCTCGAAGATTAGTCGGAGGTGCATAGGATGATCCTTTCGCTTGCGAGAGCGTGATGCTAAATCATCTAGATAGGCCTCGACTATATGTTTGAGGTCGTGAAACGCAAAAGACATGGTCCGCTGGAAAGTGGCTCCAGTATTCTTGAGACCAAAAGGCATCTTACGATAGGCGAATGTACCCCACGGACAAATGAAGGCCATTTTGTGTTGGTCTTCAGGTTTGATTTGGATTTGATTATATCCTGAAAAACCATCCATGAATGAAAAGGCTTTGCAACCGACGCATTCATCAATGATCTAATCGATGAATGGGGTTGGATAATTATCTTTTGGACATGCCTTATTCAAATCATGGAAATCGGTACAGACACGAATCGTGCCTTGTTTTTAATTGATCGACACAGGGTTTGACACCCACTGAGTCAAATGAATCGGGTAAATGAACCCTGCCTTGAGAAATTTCTCAACCTCACTCTTGATGGCTGCTGCTTTCCTAGGATTGACTGGACAAAGTTTTTGTCTAACAGGCTTAGCATCAGGATACGTTGTGATTTTGTGTTCAACTATTTTCGGATCGATGCCTGGCATTTCCTCATAAGACCAGGAAAAAACGTTGCGGAATTCTTTGAAAAGATCCATGTAAATCTAAATCTCTTCGAGGGAGCAATACGCTCCGATGAAGACATTCACCACGACGCCAGGGTTTTGGGAGATGTTGATAGGTATAGTGGTAGTGATAGTCACCATATTTCCCTCAGCATAAATGTTCTATGTAGCTAAGAGGCTAATGGGACATGGCTAATCTCCCGTCATGGTGATAGTGAATTCTCCTGCCTCAATTCGGCTTAACTTTGGGAGGAAATATGATCTGTGATGAAGATTTTCCAAAGGTTGGTCCAGACTAGTCATTTCTTCGATTACTTCTTTGTCCGAAGGCAAGACTAAATATAACGAATCAGTGTTGGCAAGAGAACCCTGAGCCCAAATAGGCTCTAGAGGTGGATCCAACTCTTGTGTGGGAGTCGGATCAGGACTGGCTGAAGCTTGCTGGACTAAAGAGTATGCTACTTCAGCGACCGACAAGGGCATGGACATGCCGGAGTGCCCTATCTCATCCATCGTGACTGATGGGGAAGGAAGAATCCATGGATCCTGAAAGTAAGTCATGCAGAATGACGAAACATGAAAAATCTCAGCCTTGTGGTGATTCGATATAAAATTGACATCGTTATGAGGAGGTGCGTAATCGAAAGTACCCATCAAATATGGGCACAAACCAACTCCTACGTTAACGACACTGGCTTGAGTATTATCAATCATGGGAACTGTGGATGCCCCCAAAGCTGGGTCAGGTCTAGAGAAGGACAATTGATCGATGGTCACTATCCAGCCTTCATGTGGAAATAATAAGACTCAGAAAACTGTAGTGACCACATCTTGCATAGCATAAGTCCAACTATGACCTAACAAGAGATTGTAGTCGAGGGGGGCATCGACTACCTCTACCTCAACGCACACAGTATTCCCTCCTAACTGCACAGGGAAAGAAGGAATGATGCCATGTGGTCAGAAAGAACGACTGTCGAACGCAGTGAGGAGAGTAGGTGATGGAGACAAGCCGGGCTGACCAATGGATTTCCAGCATGCTAACGACATAACGCAAGTCGAAGCACCCTCATCGACCACCGTGTGGAAGATAGTCCGTGTAAAAATTTTCATGGGATGAGCCACTACTATCTAAAACGCGACGTGGTAAGGCAGACGAGGTTTCAAGTTAGTCGTATCTAACATGATGGTTCCTGGGTTACAAGTCTTAGTAGAGCCTAAAGCAGTCAACAAGGCTTTCCTCTGAGCAGGGAAACTTTGGAGGACCTCCAAAGCGGACATAGCACAAGGGGTTTGGGATAAATCTTCCACCACAGAGTAATTCTGGGCGGCCCTTGCATTTGGATTGTGAGAAGATTTCTTAAATGCACCCTTTGGAATGCGTGTCATCGTTTCTCCCAATGTCTTCTCAATCTATAGAGGAAGAGATGGGATCTTGGCTTCTTTACCCTTTTCATAGGCGCTTGGTTTACTATATTCGTGTGCTCTAGTTGTGATTAAAGCATCACCCCTAACCATATATATGTTCGTGGAAGAGGAAATATTTGGGGGAGGGAAGGTTTCTTGGCTGCCCCCTTCAGTACTTGTAGAGACTTGAGTTAAATTTTTCCCATGCTGAAAGGGATTAGTCAACACGACTTGTTGTTGCTGTGTGACAAACTTCTAGGCCTCTACAAGTCGAGGACATAGATGGGTCGGGTGGTCTTCCACACACAAGTTGCACGGATACCTCGCCTTCCACTTTTCTGTGGTGCCCTTGCCAACATTATCAGTGGGTTTTTTATCCCCCTTACCCTTCTTCCATTGTTTCTTCTTCCCTTCAAGCTCCTGAGTGGCCTTTGGGTTAGTCGTCTGCATGGAGTGTACTTCCGACGTTTGGGTAGGAGGAGCAGCCAAAGCAGTAGTTTGGTCAGCCGCTGAGTGTTGTATAGATAACTGTTGCAATTGCTTTGTCAATTTATCAGTGGCCTTGGTTTGTGTCGAACCAACAATACCATCGGCATGTGGTCCAACTCTCTGTCTAGTTTTATCCAGTATTGATCGTGGAGCATCTGACAAGATGTTATATAATAAACCAGACTGAGAATAGATAAGCTCAAACTGTTGAGCTCTCATGATGGCATATTCTTCAGAGAAAACTCCCGAAGTCGCGACGTCTTTGGATAACTGAGGGACTAAAGACTTAAGGAACCACTCAAGCAGGAATGTTGGTGGGACTGGTACTTTGATGAGACTCTTTTGGCATCTCCACTCTTGAATATGATCAGAGATATGGTCCACTGTTGTTTGTTCGAAATTGGCGAGAAGCTCTGTGCCCGTGTCATATCTCACAAGTAACTGGAAATGGTTAGGGAAGGCCATAGCCAACTCACCAAAATAAGAATATCTTGAGCAATCAAGATCGATGTACCATTTCACGGCACTCCCAATGAGAGTGCGTTGAAACAATCGCAATTGGACGGAGTCATCTTTCAATGAGTTAGATGAACACCAAAGATGGAAAGTAGTCATGTGATCACCTGGATCTTCGTTAGGCTTGGCCTCGAACTTTGGAATGTCCGAAGGCAACTTCGTTGGCATAGGAGGCCAACGCGGATCGTGACAGATAGGATCATTTAACAACCTTGTCAAATCTGGCAAGTGTAACGTCGCCAGGAATGGTAGTTTGGGTTGCTGTTGATAGCCAGGAAAAAAGGGTCCTGGAGTTTGAATGGCACCAGGTTGCCAGGAAAAGTTTGGATGCTGGCTCGGATTCTGGTAGAAACCATGGCCCTGACCAGCATAAGGATTTTGCATCTGTTGAGACATCATTGGCTGATTCCCCATGAAGGACATAGGATGTTGGGCATTCATCATGTTTGATGGACTTTGGGAAGGATTACCCCATGCCAGTCCTGATGAGAGAGGCATAGAATTTTGTCCGAGGTTCCATTGACTGTGGAAAGAATTTCCCTAGAATGACATTCCACAGGAAGGAACGGATCCTTGTCCTGAGTTCCAAGGTCCTGGTATATGTGCCCCCGACGTAGGAATGGTACCCTGCGTCGAAGTAGACTGTCCAAAAATGGGAGTGCCCCCAGATGGGAAAGAAGTGGATGCGAAAGTGTTGTTACCAAACATCATGTTCTAAACAAATGGTGATGAACCTACCAACAGAGTTTGCGCAGGTGTTCCTTGACTCCTGGATCCAAACAAACTTGTGTGTGCAGGCTGCCCGGCGGACTGCTGATGCAGACCACCAAGCGAAGGGGATGAAGGAGAGATATGACATCCGGCATAAGGAAAATCATTAAAAGGGACAGGAATGCCCCCAATTTGACCTTGCAAAGGAGTGTTAGAGCTCCCTGCCCCCAGACCCAAAGTCTGTAAAGTGGAGTAAGTGAGTGCAGGACTTGTACCTGAACTAGGCATACTGTATGAGAACGGAGAGCCTGACTCACTAGGTGTGAAGGGATTTGTGGTCGTCGTGATAGATGGGGTCGGTCCACTGTGTGACGTAGTTGCAACCGAGACCGTGGTGGCCCGGACTGATGACAGAAAGTTAGGAGAGGATGCTCCTATGGTAGAAACGATGGTGGGAATGGAAGAATTCCCAGAGGAAGTAACAACGTTTGGTTTCATAACTGTGTGAGGCACTGACAAGCGTTCGTAAAATTGGATTTGTACAATGACCGATGGCCAAGTATCAGTGGTTGAGGTTTCAACCGAGCCAATATTGGCGATTGGTTCCTCCGGGAGTTGTTCGGGTTCAATGGTTTGTAACCCGGTTGCTTCAAAAGACCCTTGTTGGTCTAGCTTCCGCCTCAATGGTGGTGGGGGTGGCTCCAATATAACCGGCGGCAGGCCCACAAGCCTTCGTGACCAACGGAGCCATGAATCCTCCACTGTGTGAGAAGATCCACGACATGCTAAGGTGTTCTACACGTGAAAACAGTAACACACACTAAAAAAGAAGCCCCTAAGAGATAAATCAAGTAAACACTAAACTAGTTGGAAGAACAGTTACAAAAACCAACACTAGAGGAACTTACAGGTGCAAGTGAAACTCAAAAATGGAAGCACCCTCTGGGTATACTCTGCAAAGCGTGGCTCGATGTCTATCCTAGGTACCACGGTATACCCCCGCAATCACCTGTGTATGTCACTAGAAAATATTGGCAACTAGTTTGCCAGCATGCGAATAGTCACCAGGCGGGTACAGTCGATAGTAGGGTAGACCACAATGAGTAGGGTATCAACCCCGAAACCTGTCGAGGGTATTGAGAGCAAATGGTCCAAAAGACAATTGAGGACCTCGAATGGATTCGGGACCCACGAAGCCCCGTGGCAAATGCAAACGACAGAATGCCTCAACAAATCCTCGATATGTATTCTCCACTACGCTTGGTCCGGATTTGGAGGGGTTATCTCTGCTACCTTTCCTCACGTGACCTTGTTTTTAGCCCATATGTTAGAGGGGGGTCCCGGATAACTTCCATGTAACTGGACTTCTACACTCCCTATCACAGACTCCAATGTTTGGTTTGAGTGGCCTTGGAGAATTTACTCTCCAACTTATTCCAAGGCCCTAGTCCTGAGCTAGTGTATGAACCCTACAAACAAAAGAGTCTACTAGATTTTAATTAGCGTTTCTTTTATGGGCTTTTTTACATCACAAGGTATGAAGGTGAAACTGATGATGTGTAAAGACTCAAAGCAAAAACGAATGAAAAATGCTGGAAACAAAAGACTTTTACTGAAATGCAAAAGTCAACAACTTTTCATAAAGAAAGACTTCTTTTCTTTTCAATTTTCCTCAGATTTCATGCAGCAAACATAAAGGAATTTCGCTCGACTACGAGCTACTTATGCTCTAAATGTATTGCAAAAACTTATGAACAAAATACTTCTTCCTAGCTATTGCTGCAACAACACAATCTTCAAACAAAGAATAAAATGAAAAAGAGATATATATATATTTTTTATTTGAGTGCTAAATGAAGCAACAAGGGAAAAATGTCGACAAGCACAAAACCAAGAAAATAAAATAAAATTCTAGCTTAAAGTGAAGATCGCAAAGAAACAGAGCAAAGACACACAATGGCAATCAAGAAAGCATCGATTCTTATGCTTGTCTAAAAACCATAAAACACAATTTTTTATTTTTTATCTTTTCTATCAAACATCAACTAAGAAAAAACAGGCGAAGGGTAAGAAGCCCTAACCTACTGACTGTGCAACCCTAGACTCAAACCCCTGAGAGGAATACTTCTCACCACAGGAAGGGATGACTGCCCCACCCTGGTTGAAAAGCAACTTGTCAAGCCCGCTACTGTAACTGAAACAAAACGCATGCAAACACGTGCTGACCTACAACAACGCCTGGGTACCCGCAGGTTGTACTTGCACAGGCTGCGTGTATGTAAAAACTCTAAGAAAAAACTAAACACAGGAAACCCAGACCTAGAAAAGGCCACTGGTATTGATAACCAGAGTCTCCCAAAGGCTCAGATGCTTCTTTTTAATAGAAAAGAAAAACAATTGCAAGAAATAACAAAACACAATAAAGCAAATTGAGACAAGACCATGAACCAGCAAGACTCAGACAAGATCCAGAAAGCCCCCTGAGAATGTATAATTCTGACAAGGAAGAGGAGGACTACCTCTCAAGCTTTCTGACTCCTACATGCTACTGAAACCTCTACAACTAGCGTTCAAACACAGGTTGTTGAAGGTTAGGGCACGGGTTACATGAGTGTAGGCCTTCTGTAGGCCGCATGTACCTCTATGTGTCCTGATAATTATTGTCAAGCAACAGTCAAGGAAAAAACTGGTATCAAGAACCAGGTTCCCTGGTAGCTCTGACCTAACAGAAAACAGACAAACAAAGAAACAGAAAATCTACTCCTTTAAACTACCCAAAAACCTCAACTAAATCCGGAAACCCTAAGAGTATTCTCCCTAGTGGAGTCGCCAATTCTTTTGTTGGGAAATAATACCCTACAGACTAGCAAGCTAGGGTTAGACTTGCATGCAGATCATGACCTTAAAGAAATCACTTTTAATCTACCACCCCAAAACTTAAAACCCTTTTTCACATACAAGCGTGGAAAGGACCTACTAACCTTTTTACTGATGTTTGGTGTAGATCCTCCATTGCGCTTTGTCCACTCGCTTGCACTACTCCTTCCAAAGACAATCCTACAATCAAGACAAAACACTATGCATGCATGCTATTTTTCTACTTGAGGGTTAGAGATTAAGCATAAATCGAATAAATCATATATAACTCATGCATTGGGATGGGAAAAGTGTTCTTTATTATTTTCAATATGAATCAAATTACAACCAATATTGAGACTGGCCACTGTTCCTTGATCCTGATCCTGGGCTCCTCCTCTTCTTTGTCCTCCAACTGCTTTGCTTGAATTCTCCTTAAGCTTGAGGAAAGGCTAAAGGGTTGGGACAAATGGATTCGGA
>JZKD02S1857323.1:4401-17068 GCA_000966675.3 Picea glauca | reverse complement strand
GAGCTAGGGTTTTGGACAAACTCTCGGCCATGCATGGCCAGGAGTTTCAGTTAACTGACCCATAGCTTTTTGTCCCATCGAAAACTTTCCTATTTTTGTGCTTTGTTAGGTAAACGCGGGCTGTAGTAGGCCTGTCAGCGTTCCAACATGTGCAGTAGTAGGCCTGTCAGCGTTCCAACGCGTGCAGTAGTGAGTTAGGGTGCATGTCACTTGATTTAAGAGGATTTTCGAGAGTTTGTTCAGCATGGCTTTGACAAGGAAGGGATATGAGTTGGCCTGATGCCAAGGAAGCATGTGTGGTGCAATTTAGGGTTATAACACACACACAAACATACAAACAAATCAGTGGTCAGTTAGTGTTCCAAGTGAAAAAAAATTGTTGGGAACATTACACCCTTATTTTGGTTAAGTTGAAATTTTAGATTCTTAAAATCCTCCTTCATATCCTATATTTTTGGATTTGTTTGTTCATACTGGTTCTCTTCCATATGTAAAGTTGCCTGCAGATCCTCGACCTGAGTTTGGAAATCATGTTATCTTAACAGGTATTTAAAGTGTGGTAACAATGAGTTCACAAATAAATTCCTATGTGGCATGTCCATAATTTCATATTTCAAATTATCTTTCAGATGTTTGAACCTTTGATCAATCTCCCAAACAAACTCACATGGTTTCTACATGATTTCAATCATTTCGTTCATGTACTGATCATCTGAGCTGGGATTTTGAAATTGGTTTACGAGTAGTTTTTTCACGTCTGTGATAGTCTTTGGTACTCGCTATGGATTGTTTACATATAGACTCATGTACCACTCCAGTCCATGGTCTCTTATCATGATAGATAATTGTGAAAGATTTGTATCCTAATCTGTGATATTCTTTGATTCCAAGATATTCTCACAGATGAATAAGTGCTTTTTAGGGTCCTTTGATGCCTCTCCCCAAAAATATGGTAATATGATCGTCGAGTCATGTCCTTCCATTTTGAACTATGTTGAACTAGTTCCTCTGCACAATGTATACAATTGACTATTACTTTCTGAACTTTCTCCCCCGGTTAATTTTCCTTGATTGGATCCTTGTCTTGTTTCTTTTCTTCCACTAAAATTAGGTTCTCTAAATGCTGGTGTTTTGTCTGGTGTATTAGTTGCACATGGGGTTTTAGGTTCCACACTAATAGTGATATGCATTGGACTTCTTGCTTATGTTCCTGACCCTATACCTCATGTTTTCCTTGCATATGTTTCACACGGGATTTACTTATTTGTTTCCACAACTCGAACATCCTCTACCTCTTCTTCATCACTTTCGATGCCCTCTGTTTTGGCTATGGCTCTCTTCTTGTTATTCATTTTATATTGGTAGGGTATTCCACTGCATATCTTTCCATGTTTTTCCATTATCTTCTTTAGTTATTCTTATTCCATCATGATTGGATCCATGGAATCCTTCTTCTTTCCCTTATCCATATCCTCTTCCATATCTCAACATCCTACCAGTGCTTCCCCACTTCTCCCCTTCCCCTATGCACATAGGGAATTTTAATTGTCTGATTCCATGGTGATCACACCATTGTCATACAATAAAATATTGATTGAAGTGTACAATGATCCGATGTACCTACCTCTGGGTCCTTTTAGAAAATCTTTCTCTATTGTGGTGTAGGACTTTGTAGTATCTACTGCAAATTCAGTGATAAACCCTGCAACAATACTATCTAACCATAAATATATTGCACGCATAAATTTGTTATTAAGTAGTTGTAACTACATGATCTCCATAGGATTCCAATCTAGTTGTCTGATTCTATTTGCAGGTTGGTTTTCCTTTAACCTCAATAACCACTCCTACAAAAAAAATGTGGGAAATCACAGAAAATACCTCATGCAAGTCGCTAAACATGTATTTTTTGATATATTTGTGTGATGTTAAGTTAGGGTTTATGTTGTCCTTCTATACAAACTCAAGTTCATTTTTTTTCAACCATCTTTCCATCTCCACCTTCGTTGGATTCCATGGCCTGAACATTCCCTTATATACTCTCATCCTCCATGTATTTCTTTCACAGATCCCTTCCATTCAATCCTGTGCAATTCCATCCTGATACATAACCATTTGTTGGTATTATTTTACTTCTTATTGGGATGACCCAGGTTCAAATATCAATATGTTTCCAACAAAACCATTAAAAACAATAATCCCTCCTAGTAAACTAGAAGGCAACGCTAGGCACAAGGTGCACTTCACAGTCTCACCTGAGATAACTTCTATGGGGGATTGAAATACTCAGGTGTTTGCAGTCTAAGAATGAGTGGGGATCTGTGATTGTGTTCTTTCTTCCTTATGCATTATCCTTGTTAATCATTCAATTACTTCTATGATTTATTCATATTTAAACCTATGCATGCATGCTAATAAATCTACTTTAACCATTCATTACTAAGCTAATGATCAACATGAAGTAAAAATTCATTAAAATTTACACATAACAAAAGGTTTAACATGGTTCACCTCCTCCTCGAGCTACATCTAGAAAGATATGGCTTCTTTTCTCTTTTATTTATTTTGCAGTAAAATCTTGCATTGTGCACATTACATCTTTAGTAATATAATCAAGATTGAGAGTAAGAAACCTCTGCGAGGCTGACTAGATCACACCAGGATCCTCATGCTATGACCCAAGTCTCAAATATTACCTTATTCGACTCTTCTACAAGACTTATTATAATCAACAACCCACAATTTCATAATAATCAACTCTCTATGTTATTGTTCTCTATCTATCCCTTTCCTAGACCTCCTAGGTTCTTATTTATAATATTTTATTGGCTTATATCCATTACAATATTGTAAAAAACACTAACACTATCATGGTTAGGCTTGCCTTCCTATGCACCATGTTGTTTTTCCTTCATTTTCTCCATGTTGCTTTCTTGCCACCTATTGCGCACGCTCCAAAAGTAGGTCTTCCTTTCCAAAAATAGGTCTTTCCCAAAACAAATCCTTCTTAAAAAATAGGCCTGCACCCAAAATCAACTTCCTTCTCAAAATAGGTCTGGGCCCAAAATACATTTTGAACTACCTTAGCTTCTTTAATTTCCTCTCCTATCCCTTTTATGGTGTTTACAACCCCATCCACTCTAAAAATGAAACCTAAAATATTTTCATATTCGCTCATCCTTAGGATTTCAAACTCCATTATGTGATCTTGAATTTTGGACAACTTTACTTTCTCATCTCATTCATAATTTTTTACTATTTTCTCCCATATTTCCTTTGTGGATTCCAACTGCATCACTTTAACAAATTATATTTCTACAAGTCCTCCTTGGATATCATTCATAACTTTTTCATTACTATAGTAATGTTTCTTACCAGATTCATCAATTGGAAGAGTAGCTAGGATTTTAAAACCATATACCACACTCTACAAGACTTCCATACCAAGAAACATCAAGTAGGTCTCCATTTTGATTTTCCAAAATGCAAAATTTGTTCCATTGAACAGAGGAGTTTTGGTTGAAAAATAATTTGGACTAGCCATAATTTTTGTGTGATATTCCTTCCAGCTATTAGATTGTTATTGAATGAACCTGGATTTGATACCAATTGTGGATACTCATAACAATACTGAGAGGGAGAGGTGAATCAATATTTTATTAAAAAATTAGTTTTTTCTTTCTTTTCAACCATTTAAGATATTTAGTGGTGCACACTTAATGACAAATACATGAAAAAATAAAAAACATCACAGTAGATAGAGTACACCAAGATTTTTTTATGTGGAAACCCAATGTGAGAGAAAACCACAAAACATCTTCTTTATGTTCTTCTTCAAGCACCAACTTACAAATTATAAATTTCTAGCTCAACAGGAACCCACCTGTCATAGATAATGAGGTCAAAAATCCTCTCAAACACCAACTTGTTGTAGATAATGAGGAAACCAATCCTCTTAGGAACCAACTTATTACATAAATTAGGAATCCAATTCTTAGTGAGCTTTGACTCACCTTAGCACCACCCTACAACCCTAATTTCAGAAAAAAAATATGTTGCATTACTAAATCTTTCAATACAAACTCACAAATTAACATTTGTGTTCCTTTGAATTTTTTTGTTTGTTTGTTAGTTTGTCCATGACCTATGGGACTAGAATGTGGCTTGAGAAACTACGACTCAGGGGCATCTAATCTGTCAAAATCGTTTGGGGATCGCACCTGACTTGAGCCACACCAACCCTTAACATGGTTTGATTTTTTGTCCCCACAAGTTTCGAACCAGTGACTTTAACATCATGGAGTGCCTTAAAAGAACACTCTGTCACAAGATGTCCTACACCTCGGGGACTTGTTCCTTTAAATAATTACTGAAGCTTCTTTTCTCTCAATTTTTCATGCTTGCTCGATGAAAGCGCATCCATATTTATAGCATTTTTTCTGAGTTCACCTTCCTGTGTGTGGACGTGTAACGGTTAAATTGTTGACAAAATCTTGACCCCATCAAAATCATGTCAGATATATTTTTTTATAAATAAAGTATGTGGACGCATGAAAGCTACATTATGGACAAAATTTGACCTCATCAAATTCTTTTTCAGCTACAATTTTTTATAAATAAATTATGTGGAGGCATAAAGGTTACATTGTGGACAAACTTTGACTATATCAAATGGACCAAATATTCCTATGTATGAGCTCTATATCATTAGAGCACCTTCTGAAGAATGAAAAAAAAATTACATTCTAGTCTTCAAAGCACACACTAATAAAATAGAATTAGAGCACAAGAGTTAAAGTCTTCAATTTTCCACACTTTCCTTGCAACACACTCACCCAGTCACCTCACAAGACTAAGAGCATTCCCTAATGAATCGCTTACTTGACTACTGAAATTCTATGGATTATGTCGCAATCTATTAAGTTTCTTGTCACACTAGCCTTGTCTCATCATACTTCATTGTGTTTTTCTTCACACCTATTCGAAGAATATTGCAATTGTTTCCCATCCTTTATTTCACTGTAGAAAAAACATCTGTCGAACCACATAAAAAATTGTCATAGTCTACTATGTCTCATTTCTCTCCATCTGATAATGTGTTTGATAAAGTTGTATCCATTGATATTCTTCTATGCTATTGATCCTTTTTAACATATTTTATCCTTTCATTCTTTGATCCTTCTTCACGCTACACTATTACTTCCTATGTTTGTCACACTTTTCTTTCCTTCCTTTCATTACTTCCTTTATCTATCTATCTTTTGTTTTCATCCTTTCATTACTTCTGCTATCTATCTCGATTCTATTTTCATCTTTTCATTACTTCCTTTGTCAGTATTCCATACTTTGTGCCATACCTTCTGTGCCATTTATCCTTTTCTGCATAATTAATTCCTTCAACTTTCGATCCTTCTATGTACGTTTATTTTCATGCTTTCACGATCTCCTATGTCTGTTATTACTCTATAATTTACATCAATGAAAAAATATGCACAAAAATGAATGTGGTCTAGGCATTAGTCAAGTCAAAAGGAATGACCAACCACTCAAAGAGACCTTCTTTAGAATTGAAAGTGTAGATTTTAACCTTCTACAATATTTTACTGCAAATAGATTTTCAATAAAAGAACATAAAAGATACAATGTCAAATACACACATTACACAAAGATTTTTCCCCTGGAAACCAAAACCAAGAAAACCATCATATTTTATATTCATTCATAGTGATACATTGTTTACAATACAATATACATATAGGAGCCAACGACATCCAAAACCTAACCCAATAACCTGGATTAGTCAACAACCCTAATTCCTTAACCAGAAATAGAAAACCATAAGAAAAAACCTTGTGTCAAAAAGCGTTGACCAATGGGCATGAACATTGAGGTGACATGAAAAATGAGGAAACAATGTGACACATTCCATGCCACCCCCTTGCAACCCCCCTACACCCCCAACACAACATAGCTAACAGTACAACTAGTCATGCAAAGAATATAACACATACCCAACATTCTCCCACTTGTTTTTTATTTGCGTAAAGGGGGTTACAGGGTTACATAATCAACAATATAGGGCATCAATGGCCATGGATCCTCTACACCAAGAGAAATTCCCAATGCTCACAGATTTTGTCAATGAATCTGCAACATTCTTCTAAGTGTCCACCTTCATCAACAACACTTTCTTTTATTCAACCATGTCTCTCAGCAGTGCACAAAAGGAACAATTCTAAGTTGGGCATTGTATCTGCTCAATTTATTCCTGAAACACCACAGAGATGTGCAGGATGCTAGAACAGAGTTCCACTATTCCTGGTTATTGATTTTGATAGATTTGGAGACATGGGAAAAATCAAAGTATTCAGTTTTTTGTGGTATAAGAGGAAAGTGTGGTACAACAAGATATGAAAACCTACAACAAAACATAGATGCCAAGAAGAGAAAATCCAACTCAATCATTATTGGCAATACATTTAGGAGATGCAAGAGAAAATTGTAGATACATGGAGAATTTCACCTGAAGTGGTGAAGGAAAATGAAGGGAGAGCCAATTTTAAGTCATCTAGGCATAGCATATGGATACAAGCTATAAGAGACCCTAAGAAGACATGGCTAATGATGCAATATTTCATAAAATTAAAAGAATTCCAATGGGTACTAGAAGAATGTCTAGATCAATGGAAGGTGCGAGTATTAGTCAAGAAACGAGCAAAGGGAAAAGAATAGGAAGAGGTTGGCACATCAAAAAAGTATAGTATCCCAACAAAAAATACTAGAAAATCAGTAGAGTGCACCAAATCAACGTTTGCTGGTACAATAGAAAAGAAGCCAATGAAGAAGGAAATGATACCAAGAGGCTCAATACTAGGGACTGAGGGTGCAGAAAGAACAACCAAAGAAGAAAATAATAAATATGATATACCAAACCAAGATATAGGGACTGGAAACATACCATAGATAAAGAAACCTACATAGGGAGAAAAGAGGAAATAAACAATGCAGATGGGAGAAAAAAGAAAGAATATGAAAGGGCAAAATAACCCCATTCAGTTCACAATCAATGAAGACAACGTAGAGCTGGAAGTAGATAAAGTACAAGATATAGGAGAAGACACATCATATGTCACATAATCTCAAAGAGAAGAACTCATGAAGAATTTAATAGAAGTTAAGGAAGTTCTAGAGTCCTTAGAGCTAAATGTCGAACAATAGAGCAGAAGAACAGTGCAGAAACCGCTAATACATGAATATAAGGAAACAATGTAAACAACAATAGTGGGAAGTCAAACGTTCCAAATAAAAAAAAACATGCTACAAAAATATGAGGACACTGTGTTGAGTAAATGATCAAGGTGGATATCGGTGGCCACCCACCTTTTCCAAATGGCTCAAAACAATTTTCTGGCAATTTTGGCAATTTACTATTTTTAGTAGTTTTTAACTTCCGGGGCCATTTTGAGGGCCCAAATGAAATTTTTTAGAGATAGAGGTTATAAATGATATCCAAAGGCATTATTGATCCCCCATAATTAATCTCCTTGACGATACCTTTCCAACAGGCTATCACACTCCTAAAACGAAGATCGTATGCGAAAGTTACGACCCCGGGAAGTTGATGTACTCACTTACCCAAACAAGGCCCACATGACTTTTGGCGCTTCATATCCTAGGGTTAGGTTTTTGGATGTCTAGGGTTTTTGGCATTCCTTCTTATTTTAAAAATTCCTTCAGAGCCTCATTTTAATCATCTTCTTGTGAATGCGAGTAGCCGTCACATCTCTTCTCAGAGATAAGTTGCCACCAATCTAGCGAGTCTTTCACTCTGTATTTTTACAGTCTCTGTACATTTATTTCATTAATAGAAATCATGTATTACTGTATATCTATGTTTATGGTTGCATCTATGATACATTTCTATTATATTATTGGATATACGCGATATCTCTGTGCATTTCCTTATTATATCTCCGCTCTCATTTCGTGCCGAAAATAATCTGGATCAGTAAAAGATATGAAATGATCTTACTCAATCATTTTCAGATCTTTCTTGGATAAATAAGGATAGACAGGAATATGACCCTATGTTTATAGCCATAAAAAATGTTATCCTAATTTGCAGGTGTTGTTTACAAGTGCTTTGGCTGTTTTTTTTTAAATAAAGCTTGCTGAAAAATTCATTATTTATGTGATTTTCTGAAAATAAGAGATGTTGAAATAAATATAGAGACATAAGTAAAGACACCAAGTCAATAATTAGAATAGATGAGACATAAAGCCATGCTTTATTTCATTCCAATTCATCAAAGAATGGTTCTCTTTATAAAATTTCCTGAGGAGTTTTTGGACCAAAGTCAAACCTAGATGTCCCCAATGAAACATACAAAAAGAATTCTCACAGAAAGTGAGAAAACTAAACCTTAAAAGTTGGATCAACTTGCCACAGATTTTTGTCCACTCGACTCTATACAATATCCTTTTTCAGTCATGAAATCTAATTCAAAAACAGATAAGTCTACATAGAATATCAAAGATAGATCAACTGTTAGGCACCTAACCCTCACGTAGGTAGAACAATATATTTGGATGTAATAAAGGTCAATATTAATAAGGCCTTGCAATAAAGTAGAATAAGTCGAATGTAAGAAGACCTAATAGAAGCTTTTGCTTCTATAAGGATCTTCCTCTAGATGGTTCTTTTGATAAACATATTTAGTATAAATAGGAGTCAAGGCTATAAGAACCCTATCTTGGATAATATTGTAATAGAGCTCTGCTCGACTGGAGGTTGCCGCTCGAAGAGGCCCATGAACATTGCTCTCGGAATCAAAGTGCTCTTTCTGGTGTTATTTTGATATCATTTCAGTATTATTGTGGTGATGTTCAAGTTATATTGTTTTTTATCTCCCATTTCTAGCATTTTATTTGTGTTCTGTATACTTTTATATTTGGAATATTACAAGTGATATCAGAGAACTTTCCTCGGCATAAATTATGGGTTAATTTTTTTTTTCAAGGTAGAGATTTATTCTGACGTCTTTAAGAAATAGAGATATGTTGTTACTCACATAAACCCATGGTTGAGGGATTCATACAAGTAAGAAATACAAGTGGTACTTAAGTGCACATCTGTTGTCCACCCTTGTAACCCTTGTTGGTACCCCTTCGAGTGGTAGCGCATTTGACAACACTTGTGTATGGATCAACCTAGATTTCCTGAATCCCTCTTTAGATAAACCAATCATCCGCCTGACTGCTATAGTGCCACCAAGAAAATCACTTGGGAAGATACTCTCTAGTACCTGGGTAGTCGGGTAGTACGGCTAAGGGCACGGTCTATCCTCCTTAGTTAGTGCCCTGAGATATTGGGTCGAGTACTACTGTTGGACCCAGTATGTATATCAGAGAGATATAGCACAGGGAAAACCATTTTCTATAGAACCCTTGAATACCTAACCCTTGGGGATGGAAACAAAAATAAAACAGACAAGATCTATTGCCACGTAACTGTGTTCGGGTTGCCAAATCAGTACACATTTCTTCTTGGTTAATAATTTGGGCATTTCATCACTAAGTCTAGAAATTTTTACACCATTATTTGAGACCTATTCCATTGTATTTATCCCTTCTCCCTTATCACATTCATACCTATCATTTTTCAGCAAACCTTTTTACCCCACCCGCCATGTTTCAGTTCCCTCGTCATCATGGACCATACTCGTAGACAAGATTTGGAAGCTTGCTTCAATACCTTGCAATCTAATTTCACAAATACCCAACAAGAAGTGAAACAACTCAGTGCCAATGTTTTCTCCCTCAATACAAACATGCAGTCCTCCATCGCCGCCTCAATTGGGGAACACAAACAAGACATGACTACCCAACTTGAATCTGTCATTTCAATGATTTGCACCAAGATGCATATCCCTGCATATAACCCTTTATCTGACCCACCTCCACATACCCAAGATGAAACTTTGTCTCATTCCCATAATTTTCGGCACCATCACTTTCAGCGTGACCTACGCCTTCTGTGGGTGGATGTAACCAAATTTGATGGCTCGGATCCCACTGGTTGGGTAACCCAAATGAACATTATTTCTCTCTTTATATGGAATTACATATGACTTGGAAAAAATCCGGTATGGTGTTCTCCATCTAGATCAAGAATGTTGGCAATGGTGGCAATGGAGAAAAACTTCTCGTCAAGGGTATATTGCTTGGACACACTTTGTATAGAGCTTTATGCATGCTTTGACACTGACACCAACCATTTAGGTCATTTGACAAAGTTGAAACAATCCGAAACAGTGTAAGACTTTATAGTTTCTTTTGAGCGCTTTCTTTTAGGACAAACGGGGCATGTCTGATGCCTTTTTCCAAGAATGTTTTATCAGTGGCCTCAAGGATGAGATTCATGCCCATGTCCTCATGGCTCAGCCTCAGAGTTGGGTGGAGGCTACTAAAAGAGATAAATAAGAACAACATGTTGTATATTCTCAAAAACGAAAACCCTCCTTTATTCCTGGCACTAAACCAGTAAATCCCGCTACCCCCTCTGCTCCACTAGAAATCCAAAAATTGACCAGGTCTGAAATGGTTGAACGCCAACTCAAAGGCATTTGTTATAATTTTGATGAAAAATATTTTCTGGGCCACAAGTGTAAGGAACAAAATCTTTTTATGGCCATCTCGAAGGATATTTCGGAAGAGGATGTTGAAACTCCCCTTATGTCTAAGTCACCTAAAACCACTGACATAAACCCTCCCTTAGACCCTCCCAAAGTAGAACCGGTCATTTCCCTAAATGCTCTCATAGGATTCTCTGCTTCCCAAAACCTCAAGCTAATTGGTTACATCAAGTATAGGAAGGTAATCATTCTTGTTGTTATTGGAAGCACCCATAATTTTATCCATCGCCGCATTGCCCAAGAAACTCATTGCTATATCCATGTAGTCAATAATTTCCAAATCATGATTGCTAATGGAAGCTCCATGAAATGTGGAGGGCATTGTTAAAATGTGTGTCTCCAAATTGGTGACTACCACCTCAAATATCATATGTTTGCTATCGACATGGGTGGTTGTGACATTGTGTTGGGTGGAGACCGGCTAAGGACTTTGGGTCCCATTATCATAGATTTTAAGGAATTAACCATGCATTTCGACTAGGAGGGCTAACAATATAAGTTCAAATTCATCACAGTTAGTTCACCTTAGATCATTAGTTCCCATCACATAGAAAAGTTGCTCAAAAAATTTCATTCTGGCGTTATTGCCCAACTCCATGCCATACAAGCAACTGAGACACCCTTGGTGCTGCAATACCTCCAATCCATCCTCTCTAAACATCAACTAGTATTTTCCACTCCCTAGGAACTCCCTCCTTCCCATGGTGTTCATGATCATTCAATTCCCCTTGAACCAGGAAACCTTCCTCCCAATATCCATCCCTATCATCACCCCTTTTGCCAAAAAAATGAAATTGAGAAAATGGTTCATGAACTCTTTAACGCAGGCATTATCCAACCTAGTACAAGCCCCTACTCTTCTCCTGTGGTCATGGTCCTGAATAAATAAGGTTCTTGGTGAATGTGTCCTAACTTTCTTGCCCTCAACAAACTCACCATTAAAGACAAATTTCCCATTCCTGTCATTGATGACCTCTTGGATGAATTGAGTGGCGCCTAGTTCTTTACTAAACTTAATCTTCGTTATGGCTACCACCAGATACATATGAAAGAGGTGGACATTCCTAAGACTACCTTAAGAAGTCATGAGGGCCACAATGAGTTTTTGGTCATTCCCTTTGTCTTGTATAATGCCCCCTCCACCTTCCAAAGCCTCATGAATCTTGTCTTCCATCCTTTTCTCTTTCATTTTCTCTAAGTTTTCTTTGATGATATCCTCATCTATAGAAAAATATGGATAGACCATATTGCTCATGCAGATTGAGTTCTCCATATACTCTTTCAGCACCAAATTCTCCTGAAACAATCTAAATGTGATTTTTGCACCTCAGACATCGAGTACTTGGGTCATCTGGTTGGAAAGGATGGCGTCAAGGTGGATCCTAAAAAGATTGAAGCTATGCAAGAATGGCCTCACCCAAAGACTCTCAAAATATTGCATGGATTTCTGGGCTTAACAGGTTGTTATCGCAAGTTTATTAAGAATTATGGAGAGATTGCAACACTTCTCATTGCACTCCTAAAAAAGAACCCTTTCACTTGGACTCCAGCAGCTGCTCAATATTTTAAAAACTTGAAGATGATGATGTGCACAACTCTAGTCTTAGCCCTTCCTGATTTCATAAAGACCTTTGTCTTGGAATGTGATGCTTCAGGGAAAGGAATTGGTGTTGTCCTTATGCAAGAGGGTAGGCCTTTGGCCTTTACCACCAAGCAACTGTCTGAACGAAATCTGGGCAAATCAATCTATGAAAAGGAAATGTTGGTTATTCTGCATGTCATTGATCTGTGGCACCCTTATCTATTGGGGTAATGCTTCCAAATTAAGACAGACCATCAAAGCCTCAAGTATTTTCTAGAACAACGCATTTCCTCCCCAAAGAAACAAAAATGGGTGACTAAGCTCTTTGGTTATTATTATAAGATCATTTACAAGAAAGGAAAAGACAATTTGGTTGTGGATGCACTTTCCT
>JZKD02S1857312.1:23595-47157 GCA_000966675.3 Picea glauca | reverse complement strand
GGGGTAAGATAAACTAGGTTTTCCTGAAACCCTTCCTTCTCTGAAACTCCAGGACTTTCACACTCCCTTCTTCCTCATATATGCTACAAAATACTTTCCAAAAGATCACTCGAAAGATAGATACACATTGAACTTGTGTGTAAATATGAGAGGCTTCTTGAGGTGTATTTATAATTTTTGAAGTGACTTATTTTCCTCACTTTAGGGCCAACCTATACTTTCTTGTTATAAATATTTTACCCTTTAATTAATGACTTGTAATTTCTTGTTGTAACCATTTAGGGTCTTCTTAACCAATTTTCAGGGCTTCCAAATTCATGACCTCATAAATCCTCAACCGTGGGGAACTACGTGATGTACCACCTACCATTGGAAACAAAATGATGAAGAATATCCATATATGAGGGTTTTATATAAACTTGAATTATTATTCAACCTCATTTTACTTAGTCAACTTTGGACCTCATGACCTCACCTCTAGGTTTCTTGTAGACTTCTTCAAAGCGTCTTCATGTGAGGGCCATGCTTAAAGCTATGCCATAAGGGGACCAATTTGGAGACTTCTTCAATTATACCTAATACTTATAGAAGCTTCTAGAATTCCTCTAACATTGACATCAATGACAATCAAATTTCCAACAATGAAAAATATGAGTGAGTGACCGTGGATTGTGTGAAGAGAAGTTCTGAGGTTCATAGGTCCGAGGATTCTAGAGAACGAAAGCAAGATAATGTAATCGTCTAAGGATGAGGTTCAAGGTCTAAGGAACCTCTGAAATCAAGCAGATTCTGAACTAAAGGAACGTGTTGTGACAACAGAGACAAAGCAACAATTTTATGCAAGTGAAGGCTTGAGGGAAAGAGAAGATTAAAAATTATTGACAAATTGAGGACATTGGTGTCTCCTGCAGGTTGGTGCTTGCAAATGTTGTAGTTGTAGGTTGGTGCCTACATGAATTGTTGATTTGGTGCTTAACTAAGGCGATTGGTGTCTCATGTAGGTTGGTTCTTGCAAACATTGTAACAATAGGTTGGTGCCTACATGATTTTATAAAATATTTGTTTTGTGGTTTTATCCCATTTGGGTTTCCATGTTAAATCTCTTTCTACTGTGGATTGTATGGTTGTGTATTTTATCATTAATGGTTATAGTTGGTAAAGTAACACATTGATAAATATTGAAAGAAAAATAAAAAGTAGTCTTATACTGATTCACCCCCCTCTCAGTACAAGTAAGTGTGCCATCAAATTTAAAGGTAATCTTGAGCAATCTATGAATCAAATTAAGAAACAAGCTTATAATTTGAAAATATCTTACTATGAATTTGAAGTAGTGATCTAAAAATGAAGAAGACTTGAAATCTTGAAAATATTTGCAAGTAAAGTTTATGTGTTAAAAGCAAATGGATCAACTTTTGAACACATCATTACTAGAATTTACTCATTTAAGATGCAAATAAACAACAACATAATCAATGAACATAAACACATTACACAACAAATGAAAAACGAGTTCACCCCTCTCTTGGGATACATCTCCTGGTCCAGCTTCCAATGGATCATTATTATTATTTGCTCAAAGTGCTAAAAAACGTGCTTTACAATGCTCAAAATGACCAACAGACTACTCCAATGGCTTCAGAGCGTCCAAAAACCCCTAGCTGGGCTTTTTCGGCACCTCGTTTGGCCAAAAAACGAAGAAGTTAGGCTTCCTAGAAGTCCCCCCTTCAAGCTTGCTGTCTCTGCATCTACAAATTGCACCCTTGTTCATTCAACCTAGAACACACGCTATTTAAAGCGTAAAAACTCGTCACCAAACGCAACTGCGCCAACGGTGCGAACTGTAGGACGGTTATGGGTGCGCCAACCCCTAACCGCCAAACTCGTGGGCACATGGGTCCATGTGACCCCGCGCACATATAAAAAGGGATAAGTTTAAATCATAACTTCCCTGCGCGCTCCATGGCAAGGTCACATGCCATAGGTCATGTGACCGGAGGCTTAAACATAAACCCCGCGCATTTGAACTGTGATTATGTGTTAACCCCGGGACTAGGCTCCGTTTATAATACAACTCCCGCGCATATGTTATGGTTATGGTCACATGTTAACACAACAGAACCACGGGTCGGGGCTAAGCCCCGACCCGACCCCCTGCCATAACAAACATTACTTTAATTCAAATACATTCAAATGCATATAGTTAACAAGGAACAATGCRTAGCYCGTTGGYAGKGYKRACTTTACAAAGGCTTTGACCGGTGGGGGAGGTCCGGGKTTCGAATCCCACGRACTCCATATAATTTTGAACCAATATAATGATGCCACGTGGCGGCCCATGATTGGGCCATGTGGCATCCAAMCACAAACYAAAAATTGCCACGTGTTRAAACATGATTYGCCCAACTGTCAGCCAATMAAAAATTTCCACATAACCTCTGCCACGTYAGCGTACRGACTCTGCCACGTCAGCCTGTACGAACTGTACRAACTGCACAGTCARCGTCCCTTTTTTTTTTTGCCTGTTTGACGATTCGAACARATCGCAATATCTCTCGCTCCCGATGCCCGTTTGAACCCAAAAAAATTACATTGGGTTCGTAATGACGAGGCCTACACTCTCGTTYGATTTGAAGTGATTCCGAGCATTTTGAATTTTTGAGAAAAATTTGATCCCCTGATCAAGTAGGGAATTGGGTGTTTGTTGAGATGTATTAGATGGATTAAAGTTGAGATCATAGAGTTTACCCTCTAACCCAACCTTTTGTCAAGGTATCATATTGTCTTAGTACAAAATACATGTTGAGGAAATCACTCGTCATCTTGAGTGAAGGAGACTTGGAAGAAAAGAAGCACACTCATTCTTGAGAACAAGGCTCCAGGTTCTAGGTTTGAATAATTAAGTTGATAAGATTCAAAGTTGCACTTGACAAGTTGATGACTACTCCTTTATAAGTAAACACTATAGTTGAGATAGAAGTCCTTGAAAAGTATTATACTTGGTAGCATGTGAGCATATTGAGATAAATGCTTAATGTAATCATTTGCCTGATACAACTAACATCTCCTTTAGGAGAAAACTCTTGTGTTAGTTCCAGTTTGCCTTAGGGGAATGTTTGATCACAACACTATAAGAGTGTTGACCTCATTTCATATTGTATTTCTTACTTTTGATTTTTGCTCCAGATAGGTCACAAGTGATAGCTCTAAAGGAGCCAATGTGATGATTATTCGTGCTATTGTTTTATCTACTATTATCAAAAGAGTATTACTCTTGCTTGCTGTTTTGTTGACCTTGTTTCAGGTCACAGGTGATAACCGTGAGGAAGATATAGTGAAGGTTGCAAGAAGGCAACATATTAGATGAGATATGAAGTAGACTATGTACATGACCATATACACTCATGTAACAAAGAAAATGAAGAAGAATACATCTCTTGATATTCAAAGTATCTCATATGAAGATTGATTGAAAGGAGCAGAAGGCTCCAAAGATGACCAACATTAGAATGGGAAGCAGATATCTTTTGAAGCCTGACTCTGTCTTTCATATTTATACTTGGTATTCAACACCAAGTATACCCTGTAAGAGATGATGAAGTCCTTGTAGACTCAAAAGAAATCAAGAGTAAGCCTGATCTCATAAAGGATCAGATGAAGAGAAAACTCCTAGGACTAGGAGACAGATGCCATGAGAAGACTAGGTCATAGCTTCAAAAACTTCTAGGAGATATGAAATCTCCTGGGAAGATTCCCTTGTTTCAGTAACAGAGAAGAAAGCCAGCCAGAAACACTAGAATATGGATTCTTCCACGACACTAGAAGAGACGTCCGTATTGACTTCCAAGATTGATCTATACAGATCAAGCATGTTGCAGATGTAAAAATCCTAATGTGTGTCTAGATTATTTTCCCAACAAGAGGGAGAAGACTATGACGAGACGCTTACTCCAGAAATTGAAGAAACAGTTCCAATATTTATGAAGACAAACAAAACAACTATAATTCATATATAGTATGAGATGCAGGGGGAGCAATCCCCATTTTTAAAAATTAAGTGGCATTTGGTGCAGTACATTAGTTGGGTCATGGAGACATGACTACAATGTAAGATAGAGTTACCTCCATGAAAGAAGAAGAGATATCTTCAGAATCAATTATTGATCCATTCTCAGTTTCAGATGAAATTGTTGCTGTGATAGAATAAGAGGAGTTACTCTCAGATTTTAGCAGCCACAGTGAGAATGAAGCATTCATTCCCAGCCTCAGAGAAACTGTAGGTTCAGAGTCCCAGTTCTAGAAGGAATAGTTGCAAAAAGAGGAGAGGACACACTCTCAAGTAGTGAGATAGATAGTGCTTTGTAGAAAGAACATAGAGCTAGCACATGTTTGTGCATATTGAGTTGCCGCTGAGAAAGTGTACTAGATTGGTACAATGTAATGAGAAACTTTGATTTAAAGATTGAATATAGAAAGACTCATGTATACCAGTTGAAGGAAGATCTGTACGTGTTGAAGCAATCTCCTAGAGCTTGGTATGGAAGAATTGATAGTTTCCTGACGATCTTGGGCTTTACCCAGATTAAAGTTGATTCTAACCTTTATCTCAAGGTTATGAATGATGAGCCAGTGATGTTACTACTATATGTAGATGATGTATCTCTGACAAAGATGAAGAAAATCTCATCACAGATTGCAGAAGAAGCTTGCCACAGAGTTTGATGGAAGACCTACATGCATTATCTCTTAGGTCTTGAAGTTTGGTAGAGCATAGAGAAGATCTTCCTTAACCAAGGGAAGTATGTAGTTCAAATCCTGAAGAGATTTGATATGTTGGAGTGCAAGTCCATGAATACACCCATGGAAATGAAGCTGAAGGTTATGATCGACACTTCGTCAGAATTGATTGATGCCACACTGTATAGACATATCATTGGATCGCTGGTGTGTCTGACGAACACCAGAACATATATCTATTTTGTCGTGAACACCTTGAGTCAGTTTCTGGTAGAACCCAAACATGTTCACCTAGTTGCTGCAAAAAATGTGATGAGGTACCTTAAGGGTATGTTAGATTGTGGTCTCAATTAATGATGGAAATCATGACTTCAGATTGAGTGGGTACACTGATTCAGATTGGGATGGAAGTGTCTATGACAAGAAGAGCACTTCATGATGCTGTTTCAGTTTGGGATCAACCATTATCTCATGGCAGAGTAAGAAGCAATCAAGCATTGTTCTCAGTACATACGAAACATAATACATTGCTGTGTGTTCTACCAGTTGTGAAGCCGTATGGCTTCGTAATTTGTTGACTAGTCTATTCGACCTAGATATGGAAGCAACCATGATCCTATGTGATAACCAGAGATGTATAAAGATAATAGAGAACCTCGTGTTCCATGACAAGTCAAAGAACATAGAGATCCGATACCATTACATCCATGACATGGTGCAGAGAGGAGCCATAAAGCTCCAATATGTTAGCACAGATGAACATGTTGCTGATGTGTTGACCAAGCCTCTATCTCGTGTAAAGTTTGAGCACTTTCGAGATAAGCTTGGTATAGTCCGAAAGGACCTCCCTCGATAGGGGGAGTAGTGTTGTGTTGATATGTCAGCTTAGTGCTCTGCTTCCAACTTAATTGCTATGTGGTGATGCCAACCTAGTGTTGTGCTTCCATCTTAATTTTTGTGTGGTGATGCCAACCTAGTGCTGTGCTTCTAGCTTAATTGTTGTTTGGTGATGCCATCCTAGTGCTGTGCTTCCAACTTAATTGATGTGTTGAGATTCCATCTTAATTGTCGTTTCTAGCTTAATTGATGTGTTGAGATTCCAGCTTAATTGTTGTTGCCATATTAATTGTTGTGTTGAGATTCCAACTTAATTGTTGTGTTGAGATTCCATCTTAATTGTTGTATTGAGATTCCAGCTAATTGTTGTTGCCAACTTAATTTTTGTGTTGATATTCCAGCTTAATTGCTGTTGCTAGCTTAATTGTTGTGTTGAGATTCCATCTTAATTGTTGTGTTGTGATTCCAGATTAATTACAGTGATGCCGAACTCGTGCTGATGACATACCAGCCTCGTGCTGTGATGATGTGCCAACCTTCGTGCTATGATGCTATTGTTGTTGATGATGCTCCAACCTTTGTGCTATGATATTGCTGCGTTTGATGTTGTATCAGCCTTGTGATGTTACTGATGATGATGATGTATTAGTGTTATACTAATCCATGTTGATGCAGTTTATGATGATGATGCCACTTCAACTTCTTGCTGAAGTTGATGATGATGATGCCACTTCAACTTCTTGCTGAAGTTGATGATGATGATGCCACTTCAGCTTCTTGCTGAAGTTGATGATGATGATGCCACTTTAGCTTCTTGCCGAAGTTGATGATGACGATGCCACTTCAGCTTCTTGCCGAAGTTGATGATGATGATGTCACTTCAGTTCCTTACTGAAGATGATTATGATGATGCCACTTCAGCCTCTTGCTGAATATGATGATGATGATGCCACTTCAACTCCTTGTTGAAGACGACTATGATGATGATGATGTTATTTCATATTTCATGCCAAACATGATGATGTTACTTTAGCCTCATGCCGATGAGGATGATGATGCCATTCCATCTCCCTGTTATGAATGATGATGTTGATGATGAGAAAAACTTCTGATGATTTATAGATATGCCAGTCAGTTTTCCAAGATGATGTTGATGATGCTTCCCTCTCTCTCGCCTGATGCTGTTGTAGAATACCCTTCTTGTTAAGGGGGAGTGTTGAAATATTGTAACTGCAAAGAGTATTCTATTTATTATTGATGTATTATTCATTATATCAATCCTCTTTTGTGGATTGATCATGTCGGGTATTGTAAATGACCAAATCCCCTTTTGCGGATTGGTTAAACCCTAATTGTAATAGGCTAAATGAGAAGTGGGACCCTATAATATATTAAAGTGGTTATAACCACCCAGAATGAGAATTCATCCCTGCCAGTGAAAAGACACCTCAATTCACACCTGCCAGATTGTATAAATAAGAGAGGCCAACGACTCATTTGTTCACTCACTCACTTGTTCATCAGAGTGCAAATTTGGAGCTGCAGTTGGAGAAGGAAGAGAGAGAGAGGCACATTCTTGGGAGAGGACTTTCTGTATTGTTTGGTTTATTCTCTTGACATTGTATTGGCTATCTATATTAATGAAGTTTTTTCTGGGTTTTATCCCCCATGAGGGTTTCCTAGGATAAATGATGTGTCTCTTGTGATTGTGTATTTCTTAGTGATCCTATCTATGCTATTGTTATCTAGTGAAATGAAAAGAAACTCAATAATATCTTAGAACCTTAACACAAACCTGGTGACTAAATTATCGAATAGGAACTGCACATCGGTATTTGTAATGCAATCAATAAATGGTGTTGCTTCCCCCCACCTGGTTAAATACTCTTTCACAATAATGATGTATCTTTCTCATGATCTCCTTACTTGTTGGTTGATCGGACCTACAAAGTCAATTTCCCACTTCTCGAAGGCTTGCAATGTAACTTGTGGATTTAATGGAATTTTGTCGTGCCTAGATGGTTTACCCACTCATTGATAGACATCGTAGGACCGACAATACTCCTTTGCATCTTTGTGCAGTGTAGGATGCCAAATCCTTGTGCATACAATCTTCTGTTTCATTGCTTTTCTTTCATAATGTCCTCCCGCAATTCCATCGTGTGCTTCCTCCAGTATATCCGAACTTTCATGTTCCAATACACACCGCCTCAATATTCCATCTACCCCTAACTTATACAAGTTCCCTGCAATCAATTGATATTTTAATACTTTTACTACCAATTGTTTATTCTGCACAATTTTCATGTCAAAGGGGGTTGCACCTGTATTTAGAAACTCCACAATGTGCGTGAAGTAATCATCCAACATTCTGACTGCAAATAACTGTGCATTTGGGAAATTATCATATAAATTACCTGCATCCTCTCCTCTTAGTATGCATGAGAGATGATCAAGTCTTGCATTCAAATTCCCTGATTTTACTATGATCTCAAAGTCATATTTATGAAAAAGTAACAACCATCTGCATATTCTTCTTCCTAAGACAGGTTTATTGACTAAATACTTTAATGTAGAATGATCAGTGTGCATTTTGAAGTGAGACCCAAGTAAATAATGTCGAAACTTTTGGAGTGCGTAGAACATGGCCAAGCCTTCCCACTCTATAGTGGTATACATTTTTTCCAGATATAGACAACTTCTTACTTGCAAACACAATCAGATGATCTACGTATCCTTCTACTGGTTGTGAGAGTATTGTGCCCAGTGCAATGGATGATGCACTACATGGACATGGAACTCCTTGTTCCACTTTGGATAGATTAAAATGGGTGCGATGACCAATATCTATTTTAACGTGTCCAATCCCTTATGGAAGTCCTCATTCCATAGGAACTTGGCTTCCTTCTTCAGTAAATTTTCCATGGGTGTTGTAATCTATGCGTATCCTTTGATGAACTTCTTGTAATAGCCCATATGACCCAAAGTTTCTCTTAGTTGTCTGACTAATGTCAGAGGATCAAACTCCAGAATAAATGCGATCTTGGTTGAGTCAACCAATAGGCCTTGTTTTCATACTACATGTCCTAGTAGAATTCCAAATGGTGAAAAAAAGAGACATTTCTTCAAGTTCAACGAAATATGACATTGTCTACATCAATATAACATAACACAAAGTACTTCTATATGATCTTGCAGTATAATGAAAACCGTCCAATCATCTAAATAAACTTCCAAAACTTTATGGATGAAATCCTTGAATGCTGCCACTACCACTCTAGAAAACACTGCAGGGGCATTCTTCAATCCAAATGACATCACCATGTACTGATAACTGCCCCATTATGTCGCAATTGTGGTTTTGTGTCTATCCCCCTATGCATTTTTATTTGATGGTATCCAGAGAATCCATCTATAAATGAATACGTTCCTTTAACTCCTATGTTCTCTAGTACTTCATCTATGAATGGTGTTGGGAATGGGTCATGTAAGCATGCATCATTTAGATCTGAATTCCTCCGGTATTCTTGTCCTGCACCACTATTGGGACAATCCACTCAAACTCTTCTACTTTTTCAATAATTCATGCGTCTAGCATTCTATCTATTTCAACCTTCACCTTCTCCTTGTATCTCAGGTTCAATCTGTAGGGTCTCTATCAGATTGGCTTGGCTCCAAGTTTCAATGGAATATTCATCTCACCTAAATCACCTTCTATACCTTTCATCTCAGAGAACGTAGTTGGAAATAATTCATGATATTCCCATAATAAGCTTTCCCCCTTCTCAATTGTCTCATTGTTCGAATAGTCTCCTATCTACACAAAATTAGGATTCTCCATTGTCCCAATGTTGACTTTCTTTATCTTTATAGGTTTTGTGTATGTGGTGGATAAAAGCTCCGACCCTTCTACTGCATGTGTTCCTTCTTTCTCTGGTGCCTTCACATTCCTGGGATCATCTTCCTCATATTATTCCTCCGTGACATTATATAAATCCAATAGCTTCTGGACCGTAATCTTGGATTTGTGAGAATTGTCTAATGGTACTTCTTCCATGGATTCTACTATCGAGAAGATATTTTCTTGGATGGCATGTAGTGATGCATGTATGGAGGGGGATTCATGTTCAAATGAAAATGTGATTTCTAATATCTAGACCAATCCTTGCGATTCTGTTGTCTCCCTATGCATCTCCAATTCTAAATACCAATTCCTCGGGATTGTATCCAACATGTGTATAAATCCGTGCATCCACTCTGTCTATGATTCCGAGCCCCATAAATCTCTACATCTGTTTATGTGACTCATCGGGTTGCCCTCTCCTGTGTATTTTTGCATATTTACATAAGTCTACTGCATTGTGCCCAATCCTTCATTCCCTTTCTGTGGGTGACCCACCATCTAGCTAGGGTTGCTTTTAAGATGACATCCAGTGCAAATAGCCTCTACTGTTCAGGTACCTGTAACTCAAATGATTTTATAAACATATCAATTTCAGTTAGTCCATCGTATCTGGGTGGGTCACATAGCTCTATGCCAATCCAACACAAGGATCGATTTATATGTGCACATTGTCTAGTTGATACTTCATGCATCCTATGCTGCCAATTCTCTAGACCATCTTCTAAATATGATGCATACGAACATATACTTATCCAACTTAGCGCACCATCCATTGTTGGGTTGACATAATCCTCCATCCACACAATCAAATTATATAAATTGTCCATGTCATTTCCTCTTATTGACTCTGTGTATCTCTTCCCTTTTGATGGGTCCAGAGGTGCAATAAATTTTAGATCCCCAACCTCAAAGATAATATCTCTTTTTTTCAAGTTAATAATTACCTGGTTATCAACTGCTCATTCCAATCCCATTAAGGATTGATATGGTTGAATATCGTCTATGATCTCAATAAATTAAAAGTCTGTCATGCTGCACACCCCATCTATGTTCAGAGGTACTCCCGTTAGTTGCCCAATCAAGATTATATTATGTTGATTCGTGAGACTTAACTGAACAAGGGACCATATTAGCTCGAGTTCTCCCATGATCTCCCACATTTTATTATATAGTACATTCACATCTGATCCTAAGTCTAGAATAAAATTGTCCACATCATACTCCCCAATCTGTGCATTAAACTTGAATTCCCCATTGGTTCTCTTTCTGTTCAGTACTTGATTTACCATTCTCTGTGTGACAGGGGTGTACCTTCCTTTTTCATAGTGATAAATCATGTTATATAGTACACTGAGCGTATTTATATCCTTCATACATTCTACACAACTCTTTAAGAATTCGATTAGTGTACTTACTTGCGCACTTGATTTTTCAGGTACCACTGGGTATTCTATATGAGGTAGCGATGATGTTGATGCTCCCTAATTTGGTCCAAGTATATCCTTTCTTGCGCTTTGATATGTCTCTTTTTCCTGTTAAGGATCGAATGATGGCATGGGTCCTACTGACTTTATTACTTACTACTCCATTTGGTTTCCTTGAGTTTCCATATCTATGCTTTTTCGATCTCCTCCTCGTGTAACAACTACAATTTTGGGTCCGTCATTATAACTTTCGACTCATATCATCTGCACATTCTGATTCTTAAGTTGATTCAGGTTTGAGTTTCCTCTAGCCTACCATTTTGTAACAAGTTGGGGATAATCCTTTGTTACATGATCTAGTGCTCTGCAATATGTGCACATTGTACACGGGTTCTGGAAATCTTTGTCGAAGTGTCCAGGTTGATTACAATTATAAAAGATAATCTGTCCTCATCATCCTCTACCAAAATTCCCTCTACCTCAGCCTCTGCCAAAATTTTCTTTGTTCCCATGATTACAACTCGCTGAACGTTATACTGTGCGCTAGTCCCATTTGTGCCAGTATTCTCTTCCTATATCCTATACATATCCAATGTGCATTCTCTTAGTAAGTCGAACACATGTCAGTCCTTCTCTTCATGCCCTACTGACTTGCAAAAATTACAAAACAAATTATTTGGAGTACTTTGATATTTTTGGAGTAATGGACACTCAGTGGGATGATGGCCCCATTTCTTACAGATCTCGTAGTATCCTCCTCCGGGTAGTGGATTCAGTGCTCCAACTGCCAAATACTGCTTGAATGTTGGGAATTCGTCCTTGTGATGACATTCTGTCCTGCACTTTATACACCAAACCTGTTCTTATTTTTCCCTTCCCTTGGTAAGCTTGAACAACTGGATTGACAATGAAACCAACTACATTTGAACCTATGTCATTCCTCTTGTGTCTCCTGCCGACGATGCTTCTAGTTTCATTGCAATATCTAGTGCCTCAGGTTTTGATGTAAGCTTCTTTCAAATTAGGGGCCTCTGAATGAGTGGTAAAATTCCAGCAATAAACCATTCTTTATGTTGTTGATTCAAAATTTGGAACGCCATTCTTCCCATTATATCCTTAAAGCGCTAATCATAATCCCATACATACCCTGTTTGTACCTGTTTGATCTCTTTTAGTTCAATGATGTACTTCAAATCTAACTTTGGCTTTTTGAACTCCTTTAATAGCTCTTTCTTTATCTCTGCCAAGGTCCTGGCCTATCCTGTAGGCATAATGATTTGTAACTTCATATACCATACCAATAAACGACCTCTAAATGTTGTTGCTAACTGCACAATTTTTACGACATCGTCTTGTATGTTTTTAGCGACCCAAACTGTTTCGTAGAAAAAAAATATTGTTTTGGATCCTATGATGCTACTCCCTTGAATTCAAGAAGTCTAAGTGTATTATCTATTCTTGCCATGTTGGTTTGTGTATTCCCTCCTCTCGGTGATGTTGGTGGACTCTGATTTTAACTTTGTGTACTACTCCCACTATTATGACTACTACTAATCTATACTCCTTGACTAACTATGATAGATTTTGACAAGTATTCAACTATTATCTCTAACTGTGGCGATGCACATAGGGTCATGGATGCAACACAAGATCATATATGAGTAGGAATTATGGGTTTCACTATGTTGGTAACCAAATATTCATGTCGATTTTATCATTGTAAAATGTCGTCTTAATGTGATAAAATTTTCTGTAGCTGCCTCCTTCTCATTGCAAATATTTCTATCATCTTCTGGTTTTGAAAAGATTCGTTTGATTAGCTGTGTGTATGAGTTCATTTATTTTTATCTATCATTTCTCTTGTTCAATTTCATGACTGTAAGCATGAAATTAGAACGAGATTTGGTTTGAGGGCATCATACATTTTGTGGACTTTCCTTTTATACGTTGGATAACACATAAGGGCATCTAATATTTCTTAAACCTTTAAAGATTGTAAACCTATAATATTTTGGGTTGATTCCTTATCATAGCGCATGAGTTATCCACCTTGGGATTATGACTTAGGTATTCTATTCCTTGATTATTGTTGATTTTCACATTAACATATCCACGCTTGCGCAAAAAACAAAACTTTGGTTTATTTTGTAATTTGAATCCTACNGATGTGTTGACCAAGCCTCTATCTCGTGTAAAGTTTGAGCACTTTCGAGATAAGCTTGGTATAGTCCGAAAGGACCTCCCTCGATAGGGGGAGTAGTGTTGTGTTGATATGTCAGCTTAGTG
Source organism: Picea glauca (assembly GCA_000966675.3). Lineage (NCBI taxonomy): Eukaryota > Viridiplantae > Streptophyta > Pinopsida > Pinales > Pinaceae > Picea > Picea glauca. The sequence continues at coordinate 33,969 of JZKD02S1857312.1, read as the reverse complement.
CTCTGCTTCCAACTTAATTGCTATGTGGTGATGCCAACCTAGTGTTGTGCTTCCATCTTAATTTTTGTGTGGTGATGCCAACCTAGTGCTGTGCTTCTAGCTTAATTGTTGTTTGGTGATGCCATCCTAGTGCTGTGCTTCCAACTTAATTGATGTGTTGAGATTCCATCTTAATTGTCGTTTCTAGCTTAATTGATGTGTTGAGATTCCAGCTTAATTGTTGTTGCCATATTAATTGTTGTGTTGAGATTCCAACTTAATTGTTGTGTTGAGATTCCATCTTAATTGTTGTATTGAGATTCCAGCTAATTGTTGTTGCCAACTTAATTTTTGTGTTGATATTCCAGCTTAATTGCTGTTGCTAGCTTAATTGTTGTGTTGAGATTCCATCTTAATTGTTGTGTTGTGATTCCAGATTAATTACAGTGATGCCGAACTCGTGCTGATGACATACCAGCCTCGTGCTGTGATGATGTGCCAACCTTCGTGCTATGATGCTATTGTTGTTGATGATGCTCCAACCTTTGTGCTATGATATTGCTGCGTTTGATGTTGTATCAACCTTGTGATGTTACTGATGATGATGATGTATTAGTGTTATACTAATCCATGTTGATGCAATTTATGATGATGATGCCACTTCAACTTCTTGCTGAAGTTGATGATGATGATGCCACTTCAACTTCTTGCTGAAGTTGATGATGATGATGCCACTTTAGCTTCTTGCCGAAGTTGATGATGACGATGCCACTTCAGCTTCTTGCCGAAGTTGATGATGATGATGTCACTTCAGTTTCTTACTGAAGATGATTATGATGATGCCACTTCAGCCTCTTGCTGAATATGATGATGATGATGCCACTTCAACTCCTTGCTGAAGATGACTATGATGATGACGATGTTATTTCATATTTCATGCCAAATATGATGATGTTACTTTAGCCTCATGCCGATGAGGATGATGATGCCATTCCATCTCCCTGCTATGAATGATGATGTTGATGATGAGAAAAACTTCTGATGATTTATTGATATGCCAGTCAATTTTCCAAGATGCTGTTGATGATGCTGCCCTCTCTCTCGCCTGATGCTGTTGTAGAATACCCTTCTTGTTAAGGGGGAGTGTTGAAATATTGTAACTGCAAAGAGTATTCTATTTATTATTGATGTATTATTCATTATATCAATCCTCTTTTGTGGATTGATCATGTCGGGTATTGTAAATGACCAAATCCCCTTTTGCGGATTGGTTAAACCCTAATTGTAATAGGCTAAATGAGAAGTGGGACCCTATAATATATTAAAGTGGTTATAACCACCCAGAATGAGAATTCATCCCTGCCAGTGAAAAGACACCTCAATTCACACCTGCCAGATTGTATAAATAAGAGAGGCCAACGACTCATTTGTTCACTCACTCACTTGTTCATCAGAGTGCAAATTTGGAGCTGCAGTTGGAGAAGGAAGAGAGAGAGAGGCACATTCTTGGGAGAGGACTTTCTGTATTGTTTGGTTTATTCTCTTGACATTGTATTGGCTATCTATATTAATGAAGTTTTTTCTGGGTTTTATCCCCCATGAGGGTTTCCTAGGATAAATGATGTGTCTCTTGTGATTGTGTATTTCTTAGTGATCCTATCTATGCTATTGTTATCTAGTGAAATGAAAAGAAACTCAATAATATCTTAGAACCTTAACACAAACCTGGTGACTAAATTATCGAATAGGAACTGCACATCGGTATTTGTAATGCAATCAATAAATGGTGTTGCTTCCCCCCACCTGGTTAAATACTCTTTCACAATAATGATGTATCTTTCTCATGATCTCCTTACTTGTTGGTTGATCGGACCTACAAAGTCAATTTCCCACTTCTCGAAGGCTTGCAATGTAACTTGTGGATTTAATGGAATTTTGTCGTGCCTAGATGGTTTACCCACTCATTGATAGACATCGTAGGACCGACAATACTCCTTTGCATCTTTGTGCAGTGTAGGATGCCAAATCCTTGTGCATACAATCTTCTGTTTCATTGCTTTTCTTTCATAATGTCCTCCCGCAATTCCATCGTGTGCTTCCTCCAGTATATCCGAACTTTCATGTTCCAATACACACCGCCTCAATATTCCATCTACCCCTAACTTATACAAGTTCCCTGCAATCAATTGATATTTTAATACTTTTACTACCAATTGTTTATTCTGCACAATTTTCATGTCAAAGGGGGTTGCACCTGTATTTAGAAACTCCACAATGTGCGTGAAGTAATCATCCAACATTCTGACTGCAAATAACTGTGCATTTGGGAAATTATCATATAAATTACCTGCATCCTCTCCTCTTAGTATGCATGAGAGATGATCAAGTCTTGCATTCAAATTCCCTGATTTTACTATGATCTCAAAGTCATATTTATGAAAAAGTAACAACCATCTGCATATTCTTCTTCCTAAGACAGGTTTATTGACTAAATACTTTAATGTAGAATGATCAGTGTGCATTTTGAAGTGAGACCCAAGTAAATAATGTCGAAACTTTTGGAGTGCGTAGAACATGGCCAAGCCTTCCCACTCTATAGTGGTATACATTTTTTCCAGATATAGACAACTTCTTACTTGCAAACACAATCAGATGATCTACGTATCCTTCTACTGGTTGTGAGAGTATTGTGCCCAGTGCAATGGATGATGCACTACATGGACATGGAACTCCTTGTTCCACTTTGGATAGATTAAAATGGGTGCGATGACCAATATCTATTTTAACGTGTCCAATCCCTTATGGAAGTCCTCATTCCATAGGAACTTGGCTTCCTTCTTCAGTAAATTTTCCATGGGTGTTGTAATCTATGCGTATCCTTTGATGAACTTCTTGTAATAGCCCATATGACCCAAAGTTTCTCTTAGTTGTCTGACTAATGTCAGAGGATCAAACTCCAGAATAAATGCGATCTTGGTTGAGTCAACCAATAGGCCTTGTTTTCATACTACATGTCCTAGTAGAATTCCAAATGGTGAAAAAAAGAGACATTTCTTCAAGTTCAACGAAATATGACATTGTCTACATCAATATAACATAACACAAAGTACTTCTATATGATCTTGCAGTATAATGAAAACCGTCCAATCATCTAAATAAACTTCCAAAACTTTATGGATGAAATCCTTGAATGCTGCCACTACCACTCTAGAAAACACTGCAGGGGCATTCTTCAATCCAAATGACATCACCATGTACTGATAACTGCCCCATTATGTCGCAATTGTGGTTTTGTGTCTATCCCCCTATGCATTTTTATTTGATGGTATCCAGAGAATCCATCTATAAATGAATACGTTCCTTTAACTCCTATGTTCTCTAGTACTTCATCTATGAATGGTGTTGGGAATGGGTCATGTAAGCATGCATCATTTAGATCTGAATTCCTCCGGTATTCTTGTCCTGCACCACTATTGGGACAATCCACTCAAACTCTTCTACTTTTTCAATAATTCATGCGTCTAGCATTCTATCTATTTCAACCTTCACCTTCTCCTTGTATCTCAGGTTCAATCTGTAGGGTCTCTATCAGATTGGCTTGGCTCCAAGTTTCAATGGAATATTCATCTCACCTAAATCACCTTCTATACCTTTCATCTCAGAGAACGTAGTTGGAAATAATTCATGATATTCCCATAATAAGCTTTCCCCCTTCTCAATTGTCTCATTGTTCGAATAGTCTCCTATCTACACAAAATTAGGATTCTCCATTGTCCCAATGTTGACTTTCTTTATCTTTATAGGTTTTGTGTATGTGGTGGATAAAAGCTCCGACCCTTCTACTGCATGTGTTCCTTCTTTCTCTGGTGCCTTCACATTCCTGGGATCATCTTCCTCATATTATTCCTCCGTGACATTATATAAATCCAATAGCTTCTGGACCGTAATCTTGGATTTGTGAGAATTGTCTAATGGTACTTCTTCCATGGATTCTACTATCGAGAAGATATTTTCTTGGATGGCATGTAGTGATGCATGTATGGAGGGGGATTCATGTTCAAATGAAAATGTGATTTCTAATATCTAGACCAATCCTTGCGATTCTGTTGTCTCCCTATGCATCTCCAATTCTAAATACCAATTCCTCGGGATTGTATCCAACATGTGTATAAATCCGTGCATCCACTCTGTCTATGATTCCGAGCCCCATAAATCTCTACATCTGTTTATGTGACTCATCGGGTTGCCCTCTCCTGTGTATTTTTGCATATTTACATAAGTCTACTGCATTGTGCCCAATCCTTCATTCCCTTTCTGTGGGTGACCCACCATCTAGCTAGGGTTGCTTTTAAGATGACATCCAGTGCAAATAGCCTCTACTGTTCAGGTACCTGTAACTCAAATGATTTTATAAACATATCAATTTCAGTTAGTCCATCGTATCTGGGTGGGTCACATAGCTCTATGCCAATCCAACACAAGGATCGATTTATATGTGCACATTGTCTAGTTGATACTTCATGCATCCTATGCTGCCAATTCTCTAGACCATCTTCTAAATATGATGCATACGAACATATACTTATCCAACTTAGCGCACCATCCATTGTTGGGTTGACATAATCCTCCATCCACACAATCAAATTATATAAATTGTCCATGTCATTTCCTCTTATTGACTCTGTGTATCTCTTCCCTTTTGATGGGTCCAGAGGTGCAATAAATTTTAGATCCCCAACCTCAAAGATAATATCTCTTTTTTTCAAGTTAATAATTACCTGGTTATCAACTGCTCATTCCAATCCCATTAAGGATTGATATGGTTGAATATCGTCTATGATCTCAATAAATTAAAAGTCTGTCATGCTGCACACCCCATCTATGTTCAGAGGTACTCCCGTTAGTTGCCCAATCAAGATTATATTATGTTGATTCGTGAGACTTAACTGAACAAGGGACCATATTAGCTCGAGTTCTCCCATGATCTCCCACATTTTATTATATAGTACATTCACATCTGATCCTAAGTCTAGAATAAAATTGTCCACATCATACTCCCCAATCTGTGCATTAAACTTGAATTCCCCATTGGTTCTCTTTCTGTTCAGTACTTGATTTACCATTCTCTGTGTGACAGGGGTGTACCTTCCTTTTTCATAGTGATAAATCATGTTATATAGTACACTGAGCGTATTTATATCCTTCATACATTCTACACAACTCTTTAAGAATTCGATTAGTGTACTTACTTGCGCACTTGATTTTTCAGGTACCACTGGGTATTCTATATGAGGTAGCGATGATGTTGATGCTCCCTAATTTGGTCCAAGTATATCCTTTCTTGCGCTTTGATATGTCTCTTTTTCCTGTTAAGGATCGAATGATGGCATGGGTCCTACTGACTTTATTACTTACTACTCCATTTGGTTTCCTTGAGTTTCCATATCTATGCTTTTTCGATCTCCTCCTCGTGTAACAACTACAATTTTGGGTCCGTCATTATAACTTTCGACTCATATCATCTGCACATTCTGATTCTTAAGTTGATTCAGGTTTGAGTTTCCTCTAGCCTACCATTTTGTAACAAGTTGGGGATAATCCTTTGTTACATGATCTAGTGCTCTGCAATATGTGCACATTGTACACGGGTTCTGGAAATCTTTGTCGAAGTGTCCAGGTTGATTACAATTATAAAAGATAATCTGTCCTCATCATCCTCTACCAAAATTCCCTCTACCTCAGCCTCTGCCAAAATTTTCTTTGTTCCCATGATTACAACTCGCTGAACGTTATACTGTGCGCTAGTCCCATTTGTGCCAGTATTCTCTTCCTATATCCTATACATATCCAATGTGCATTCTCTTAGTAAGTCGAACACATGTCAGTCCTTCTCTTCATGCCCTACTGACTTGCAAAAATTACAAAACAAATTATTTGGAGTACTTTGATATTTTTGGAGTAATGGACACTCAGTGGGATGATGGCCCCATTTCTTACAGATCTCGTAGTATCCTCCTCCGGGTAGTGGATTCAGTGCTCCAACTGCCAAATACTGCTTGAATGTTGGGAATTCGTCCTTGTGATGACATTCTGTCCTGCACTTTATACACCAAACCTGTTCTTATTTTTCCCTTCCCTTGGTAAGCTTGAACAACTGGATTGACAATGAAACCAACTACATTTGAACCTATGTCATTCCTCTTGTGTCTCCTGCCGACGATGCTTCTAGTTTCATTGCAATATCTAGTGCCTCAGGTTTTGATGTAAGCTTCTTTCAAATTAGGGGCCTCTGAATGAGTGGTAAAATTCCAGCAATAAACCATTCTTTATGTTGTTGATTCAAAATTTGGAACGCCATTCTTCCCATTATATCCTTAAAGCGCTAATCATAATCCCATACATACCCTGTTTGTACCTGTTTGATCTCTTTTAGTTCAATGATGTACTTCAAATCTAACTTTGGCTTTTTGAACTCCTTTAATAGCTCTTTCTTTATCTCTGCCAAGGTCCTGGCCTATCCTGTAGGCATAATGATTTGTAACTTCATATACCATACCAATAAACGACCTCTAAATGTTGTTGCTAACTGCACAATTTTTACGACATCGTCTTGTATGTTTTTAGCGACCCAAACTGTTTCGTAGAAAAAAAATATTGTTTTGGATCCTATGATGCTACTCCCTTGAATTCAAGAAGTCTAAGTGTATTATCTATTCTTGCCATGTTGGTTTGTGTATTCCCTCCTCTCGGTGATGTTGGTGGACTCTGATTTTAACTTTGTGTACTACTCCCACTATTATGACTACTACTAATCTATACTCCTTGACTAACTATGATAGATTTTGACAAGTATTCAACTATTATCTCTAACTGTGGCGATGCACATAGGGTCATGGATGCAACACAAGATCATATATGAGTAGGAATTATGGGTTTCACTATGTTGGTAACCAAATATTCATGTCGATTTTATCATTGTAAAATGTCGTCTTAATGTGATAAAATTTTCTGTAGCTGCCTCCTTCTCATTGCAAATATTTCTATCATCTTCTGGTTTTGAAAAGATTCGTTTGATTAGCTGTGTGTATGAGTTCATTTATTTTTATCTATCATTTCTCTTGTTCAATTTCATGACTGTAAGCATGAAATTAGAACGAGATTTGGTTTGAGGGCATCATACATTTTGTGGACTTTCCTTTTATACGTTGGATAACACATAAGGGCATCTAATATTTCTTAAACCTTTAAAGATTGTAAACCTATAATATTTTGGGTTGATTCCTTATCATAGCGCATGAGTTATCCACCTTGGGATTATGACTTAGGTATTCTATTCCTTGATTATTGTTGATTTTCACATTAACATATCCACGCTTGCGCAAAAAACAAAACTTTGGTTTATTTTGTAATTTGAATCCTACCCCTTGAAGTCTTATCACAGTCTCGTCGTCCTGGTACAAGACTGACAATCATACCTTGAATAATTACTCCTTCGTCCTACATATCACAAACATGCATTCATTGTTTCAAGTGGTAATTTTTGGTGCTTGGGTTTGGCATTCATTTCACAAGGTAGTTTTCGTTTTGCGCATCCTCTGGTTTAGTATCCACTCAATGTTCCAAATGGTCGCTATGGTGGCTTTCCGAAGCCTTAGGGATCAGACCTCCTCTGAATACACATAGATCATCCTATATTTCGTGTGTTATCAAACACACCCCACCCTTCGCTACTCCTGTTGTTTCTGTGTAACCTTATCAATGGCGCCCATGGTGCGGATTGAGCCCAATGGTTCACAGGCTCTCCTCTCACATGATGATTCCATGGATGACCTTGTGGCTTATGGATATGATGGGTTCATAAAAAAATTTGAGGGTTTCAACCTCAAAGTGTCTCATGCCTTCGCTTAGAATTTCGATGGTGCCAGGGATAAAATTAGGGATTTGCAGTTAGAGGTGATCGAGGGTTCGATTGCAGAGGCTACTGGGTTTCCCCAAGAGGGACCTTGTTGGTTTAAAAACCTCAAGTTTGAAGGTGTGCCTTGGCATATACTCATGGATTCCAAAAAATCACGTTAATGTGCAAAAGGTACACCAATTTTTCTTTTCAAACCACGATGGCATGGCTTGCTCTTGATGCTTAAGCAATTTATTACCTGTGAGGGTAGATATAGTTTGGTATTCCTGTATCATGTTTGTTTATTAATGGTATTCCTAGGTTATGATTTGAATATGCCTTTTCATCTACTTAGGATCCTGTAGAAAATGGCCAAGTTCTACCAGAGGCAAAACCTAAACGCATAGTCAAGCCTGTTCCATCATGGCTTGATCCAAATTCTCGTGATTTCACATTTGTCTAAATTTGGGGATAGTTGGGAAAATTTCGTGTGTAGAAATGGGTTTACCCTACCTGAAAATGTAACAGACTTACCTCTACATTTCGATGAACCTCCCAGTCCCTGTCAATCAAACCCCTCTATGGAAAACCTACATGTCAGTCTGTAAGAAAGCCCCGTGTCTATAGAAGAAACTCTTGTTGTTCTCCAGAAGTCATCCAAAGGCAAGAAACCGAGTTGCGATTTTATTCCTAGGAAATCTTTAGAAGAGGTTTTGAATGATATAAAGGATAAAATCCTTACTGTCCCTAATCCTGAGCCAATTTAGGTTGATTCAAATGAAAATGATATAAATAAATAGAGTAGGTGAAAGAAAAAAAGAAGTCCAGACATCAATTTTAAAAATAAAATACCTGGTCAACTTATTTCCTCAACACTAAGAAATCGACAACGTGGTGATGAGAAACCAATCCATGTGATTGAGGTCGATGATCGATTTTCTGAGGATGACATCGATGATCGAGTTGCTGAGAATGATATTGATGACCAGATCCTTGGGGATGGTAACGATGCTGATACACCACAATTCGATTTAGTATCGAATCTTCCCCCATTCTTAAAGAAATAGGAGGGTTTTTTAGTCATACAACATGATCTAAAACAAATCATGGAACAAGTCAAAATACCCACTACAGAGTAGACTCGGTCTTTTCCTAGCATATAACTAGTTCATTTCAAAAACTGTCGTTGGATTATTGAGAGGGGGGGTGAATCAGTAATAGCATAATTATAATCCTTTTTCTTCAAATGTTATATCAATGTAGAATTATTATCCAATAATGAACAGTAAAAAATAAACAATCACACACATACACAATACATCGATGTTTTACGTGGAAACCCAAATTGAGAGAAAACCACATAATGTTTTTTCTTATATGTCTTGAAGAATTACATTCATTGGAAGCATCAACTTCCTTTGTTTTCCAGCTGCAACTGGAAGGAGGCTCCAACCCCCTATTTTCTCAGGCTACAACCTAAGGGAAGCTCCAACTCCCCAATTCTCTGGCTACAACCAGAAGGAGGTTACAACCACCTATGTTCTCCAGCTACAACCGGAAGGTGGCTACAACCACCTGTCCTTGCTCCATCCTGCCACCCTGAAGTAGAAGTAGAATGATAGAACCACTGTCACACTATCACTGTGAGATATACCGCTGTAAACCTGTACCAATAAATCTGAACCATGCATCAATCATGCATCAACCTATAACTCAACCTGTAATCAACCTGTACCATAAACAAGTGCATCAACCATGAACCAATCTGTACCAAACAACATGTAATCAACCTGTAACATAAAAAAGTGCATCCAAACATGTACCAAGTATGTACCAATCATGTGTCAACTACTCATCAATATGTACCAACATCATCAACTATACACCTCATGTATGTGCCAACTTATCAACTACTTGTCTCAAACATGTACTCAACATGTACCTCAAACAAAAGCCCTCATCAATTTCATCATCCAAATCTTATTTGTAGCTCTGTAATAGACCTGGTGTATATGATCACATTCCTGCAAACCTTCCTTAACATTAAAAACAAGAGACTAGCATTTTCATCAAACTTTTCTTTAGTCTCACATGCCTAGTTTTGGATTAGTCAACAACCCTAACTTGAAGTAATCATAACTTTGAACCTATAATGTATACAGAAATGAAACTGATAGACAATGTTCTTCAGTGTATTTTATGCAATTCATCCAGGTTTCACTACTTGGAACCTCTCAGAAGAGGATTTATAGAAAAAATGACATACCTTGCCGAATTGTGGCTTATTCTAGAGAGAGGCCTTGTAGAGCGTGCCCCGCATGAAATATTAATTGAATTGATATGAAAATGTTACAAAGCATACTAAATATGGTACCATAACCAACACATTTGGTTTCACTGAATTTGGATATGTTATGAATAAGTTATGACGTTTTTACCTGAAACACCTATTTTTTACTAGTTTCAGGACTAGCCACAAACCCTATTTTCCACACTGTGTA
>JZKD02S1857312.1:0-16071 GCA_000966675.3 Picea glauca | reverse complement strand
CAGAATCGAAAGATTCTGTAGCCAGTCTGTTTAAATTATTTGTTGGGATTATTATCTAAATTTTGATTTCATTTTATCATTTCAGGTAAACACCAGATTATGGTGCTATGCTTAAAGAAAAGAGTCATGGAATCAACGTTTATTATAATAGTAATTTCCATTTTGAAAAACAATGTTCATTAATATAAATATTTTTTGATTAAAAGACTCCAACATGAGTATCTTTTTATTACTCTATTTTAGTGAAATACTTATTTTAAGAGAAATGCCTATATCTTGCATGATAGGAGGTAACATATCAGAAATATTTTTAAATAGATATGTTGCCTAGTGACAGAGGCATGCTTTTCTGAACCATAGATTGGACATATATTTTTGAAACTATCGGAGAAAGAAATTTGCTATTTGGATTTAGACTTGTGTAAACTGTACAATGTTTCTCATTGTCTTCTCCTGTAATTTCCAGTTATGAAATGTTATCCGTGTCGAATTAGCTTTAGTCTTTTCTTCACATAATATCTCATATCGTTTCTTTTCTTTATGTTGTTCATTATCTCTTGGTCTAGTTTATATCTGTGATTGATCACCTATTTAATTATTTTGAGTTTACGCCTGATGCTAGATAGTTGGTAACTCCATTACCGAGGATTGAAATTTATTTCATTCTCGGTTATTGGACATCTCAAGGTCACATGATATATAATTATTTATCTTTTTGTCATGATAAATGCACTCCAGAATATGAAAAACTTCCTTGAATTTCTTCAGGAAGCATTATGCTTGCTTCTGTCATAGGTTTTCACTTGACATAGGACAAGAGGAGCTCATAAAAATGCAGAGAGACAAATTTGGTTTATTATTGCTGATCAGTTAGAGTTTAGTCAATGTATTATTTATTTAATTTGTTTATATGTGAAAGAATAATGATTGAATTATTTTGAAGTGAATTAGATTTGTCTATTTTCATTATATCATCACAATCATATTCATTCTTTGTTTACTAGTTTGATTTTTAGAGTATTATAATAAGTTTGTTTATACATTATCTTGTTTAGATACATTATCTTAAACAATAATTTTCACAAGGTTTTGCCCAAACCTTGTAAACTGTATATAACCATTGTACATTAACACTCTTAGTTAAACATTTGAAATTAAGGTGTTGATTGTTAGAATTGTATCTTTAGTTAGTTTACTTCCTTTAATTTTTTTTAGGATCCTAGTTGGATAACAGAGCCATAAAACGCGTCAGGACAGATCATACCAAACAGCTTGGGTTAAATAGACAATGCCAGTCAAGATATATTCCTTCCTCTTGACGGTGTGTTACAAATGCCTATCAACAAATGGTGCTAGAAGGAGGGCTTGAAATTCATTGATGGCATGTGGAGGTCGTAAGACTCCCCCAAACAATAGTTCTCTTGTCATGACGCATAGTCGATTAGACACTAACATTACATTTGACCCAACTACTACCTCAAACACTACTCCTTATATTCTTGTCGAACTAGTGACACCAGTTCCTCAAGGGATTGACGTCCAAGAAATTGTTTGCCAGTCAATTATAAAAAATCAAAGTGCTTTTTCCTTAATCAGACAGCCTGGTAGACAACTTAATCAATCCCTTGATTTCAAAAATATTCAAGAACAACCTCAAGACACTGGTCTGCCTGAAAACCCTTTAGGCAGTAATATCACTGATCCTTGGTGCTGGGGGATCTGGTATCACACCACCCCCACCTAGTTCTTCTCAACCTTCTTCAGGAGAGGGATCCTCAGATGAAGGAAGTTCTTCATTTGAACCATATCAACCTTAAAATCCACCAAATACATGGAAAAACTAAATAATCCCACCAGACCTTGGCTTGATCAAGATGTCGTGGCAGTACTTGGACCCCAACACCCATTGCCTAAACATCTAGAGAAATGGTTGCCCAAATTTGATCCAAATTCGAAGCAATCAGTTGAGGATCGCATCAAGAAATTTATGTTAGCTGTTAGACTTAGAAGTGTCGAGTACGAAGATGTCGTGTGTAGGTTATTCCCATGCACTTTTGAAGGGAATGCCTCAACCTGGTATTTTGCGCAACAACCTCAAACCATCGTCTCTTGGGAAAAGTTTGAAAATGAACCCTAAATAAAAAGTTAAATATTTCAACCAAAGATTCCTAACGCTAAAAACCAAAATCCTTGTAGATTCGATGCCTGCGGAAAATTTGATTGTTGCATACTATACTAAGGCCCATAAAAATATAGCCATAAGGGTTAAAAGATCCAAAAATAACATATTATTAGAAGCCTTTGAGGAGGAAGTCCTTATTGAGAAAGACATCCTGAGTTTAAAATATAGTCTAAGTGGTGAGGCTGAAACAATTTCATCTTCTAAAAAGAAAATAGAAATTCTCACTAGGCCTCCTCAAACTAAAAATCAACACGAAACATTAGACTTGGAAAGTTTGAAAAAATATTTCCAGAAATTATCCAATCAGGTCATAGAATTGAAAATATCTGCCGAGGAGGTATCTACAAGTAAAGGAGGTTTTAGACCACCTTTCAGAAAACCTTTTCCTCCAAACCGGCCAAACCCGACCACAGAAGGTCTAAACTTCGAAGGTCTACAGTATGATTTTCAAAAAATACTGGAAGCACATGATAACTCTATTTCTCCTCTCGTTTTCGAGCATTTTTCGGACAACATATTTCAAGAAAAATTTGAAACTGCCCATCCCTATAACACTCGAAGTAAATCACAAAACAAACCTGCACCCGAAACAAGTAGAAATGTGGTTTCAAAACAACCAAAGCAAATTGAAACAAGACAAAACTCTGTTGCCCCAGTTTTAGAATATGATTTGGTTGAAGATCTTAAGAAACTAAGGGAGAATATATCAATTTTTGAATTACTTAAATTTCCTCTTATCGTACATAAAATGCTCCAAGGTATTGCTGAAAATAATAAAAAGAACGATTCTATCCGAAAGAAATCAACAGAAAGTGACCCAAATAAAGATAAATATGTCCCCGGTAAAAAGTCATCTGAAAGTCAGGATAAAATGGACATATCAGAAAAACTGTAGGAAATTTAGATAAAACTATTTCAGGTACAACCATAAAAAATCAACTGAATTCTGCTGTCTCTTCATGAAAAAGTGTGCCTCCTTTTTTATTAACTTTCAAAATTTTCAATAGGAATGTACATAACTGTATGGTTGATTCTGACACCTTGTCAAATGTAATGCCTTTGTCTGCGTGTCAGAAAATTAAAGCTGAAGTAAAACCTTATGATTTAAAGATCATTCAGTTAGATCAAACTAATGTCAAAGTCATTGGTGAACTTAAAAATCTGTTGATAATATTATCGCCCAATCCAAAGGTTCACCAAGTAATTGATATTATTGTTGTTGACATTCCTAAAGTATATGGTTTATTCTTGAGTAGAGATTGGTCAAAGAAGTTACACAGATATTTTGATAAGGACTGGTCTCATTTGTGGCTTCCAAAAAATGGATAGCCTAACAAGATCAGAATAAACAGAGAACGTTACCTCAAGTATACTGTGACAGATTTAAATGATTCAAATGAGCCTTTTACCACTACTGTAAATTCAATTGAAACACAGGGAATGAATATTTTTTTTGGTAATTTCATGACTGAAATTTCCTCTATCACCAACCCAGAACAACAATTCGAAATATCAGCCTATACTCAGACGACAAATTTGTCGAGTATACCGAACATTCCCGATGACGAACAAATCTGGTCCTTATATTTTGATGGATCCAAATCCCGGGAAGGGGCAGGTGCTAGTTGTGTGCTTATCGATCCCACATGTAATAAAAAATTTATTTCTCATCTATTGGAATTTGAATTTACTAACAATACAACAAAATATGAAGCACTTCTGGAGGGACTAAGGAAAGCACTGGATATGGATGTGCAAAAATAGGTAGTATTCAGTGACTCTAAAATTGTAGTCAAACATGTAAGAAATGCAATATATTGTTTATCACCGCATTTGAAAAACTACCAAACTGAGGTATGGAGTTTAATACATAAATTTCTCACTTTCAATATAAATTCCATTCCTAGGTCGAGTAATTCAGAAGCTGATTTACTAGCTAATGTTGCTTCTAAATTGTTTCATGCTGAAGGTATTTCTCCTAACGCATTCTCGGTTGAATTGTTATTCAAGCTATCAATTCCTAACAACATCACAAATTGGCGAGTATTTGATGATGATCAAGAGATCATCAACTTTCTGCATATGAAAGACACCTTCCAATATGTAGTAATCGATGAAAGCACCCATAACGAAAACCTCCTCTGAGATTTCACGGTAATATTTGATCCTCGACCTACAAAATTATCATCCGAGTTGGTAAACTCTATCCCAAAATCTGTTGCTACATTAGAAATTTTTTATGACCTACATGAAAATTTTAGAGGGGTAGTCAATTGCAAAACAAACAGTTCCACATTGCTGTACAAAACTATAAATTTAGGAATGTGAGATAATCCTCAAAATACCAATCTGCGAAAAGGGTGTTCTGAACAAGAGAAGTAAGATTTTATAAAATTGTTCAAATAATTCAAAGATGTGTTTGCTTGGATGTACGACGATCTAAATTTTTTTGATCCAAACATAATACAACATGTAATTCCTATGAAGCCCCAAACCCAACCTTTTCAACAGAAAATGAGAAAAATGCATCCTAAATTAGAACCCACCGTAAAAAATGAACTAAATAAATTATTCACTGCCAAGATCATTTTTCCAGTCCAAAATACTCAATGGGTATCCAACTTAGTCCCAGTAAGGAAGAAAAATGGAGAAATTCGACTTTGTGTCGACTTTCGTAATTTAAATCGAGCCTCTAATAAGGGCAATTATCCCGTTCCTCCAATGAAACAAATTCTGCATTAAGTATCTGGTTCTGAAAGACTTTCTTTATTAGATGGTTTCTCGGGACATAACCGGGTCCTTATGTCTCCATCAGATCAGCTGAAAACCACTTTTCATACCCCATGGGGCACCCACGCCTATAGAAAAATGCCTTTCGGATTGATAAATTTCGGTGCCACTTTCCAGAGGGAAATGGACATTGCTTTTTGTGGCCTTATCAATTAGTTAGTTGTGGTCGACCTAGATGATGTCACTATCTTTTCCAAGAACAAGAAAGACCACCTCTCACATCTTAGGGCTGTGTTAGAATGATGTCGCAAGTTGGACATTTCACTCAATCCTAAAAAATCAGTCTTTGCAGTAGAACAAGGGAAATTGCTTGGGTTTATAGTCTCTAAAGATGGAATGATAATTGATCCCTAAACAACCCAAGCCATTGCCAATCTTCCCCCACCTTCTTCCAAAAAGGCCATGCAATCCTTTTTGGGTAAAATTAATTTTGTCAGACATTTTGTTCCAAGTTTTTATGAGATGGCCAGGCCTCTACAAAATATGATAAAAAATGATGTTCTATACAAATGGGGATCACAAGAGAATCAAGATTTTGATTCCATTAGAAAATATATAATCGAGGCACCTTCCTTGATGAGCCCTGATTTTTACTAGGATTTTACATTATATACTTTTGCATCTGACAGATCCTATGCTGCTGTGCTCACACAGAAAAATGTTGAAAACAACGAGATACCTATTTCATTCATGAGATCGTCTTTTGAAGGATCATAACTAAATTACCCCACAGTGGATCAGCAGGCATACACTATTTTTAAAGCAGTTAAACATTTCAAATCTTACCTGTTAAAATCCAGGAAAAAAATTGTTGTTCCTTACCCAGCTGTAAGAAATATGTTAGTGCAGAAGGAGCTGGGAGAGAAAAAGCGCAAATTGGATGACATCACTTCAGGAATATGATCTCGAAATATTACATGCACAAATTGTTAGAGTTCAAGACCTTTGTAAATTGGTAGCTGATTCAGTTGAAAAATCAGAAAATCAAATAAATACATCAGCTGCAAATCAACATAAAAAAACACAAATCAACTGTGCACAAACTATGCCCAATTCATGGTATGATAATATCAGATTTTATTTGATGCACAAACTTTCTCCTTGTAATCTTGATTTCAAAAAACAGAAGAGCACTAAGGCTTAAATCTTCATCTTTCCAATTAATTAATGATATATTATTTCAAAAGAATTTTGACGGTGTTTTTATGCTTTTCTTAGAAAAGGAAGAATCTGAAAGGTTGTTGGATGAACTTCATTTCGATGATGCTGGGGGTCATTTTGGTGGAGATACCACTGCCCACAAAGTACTAAGAGCTGGATACTATTGGCCTACCTTGTTTAAGGATGCTCACACTTTGTCCCGCAAATGCATAATCTGTCAAAAGGCTCCAGGACAGGTAAAAAAGGTTGCTTTTCCTTTACAACCTGTCACGGTAGACACACCTTTTCAACAATGGGGCCTAGATATTATAGGACTGATTAATCCCCCTCCCTCAAAAAATCACAAGTACATTCTCACGTCAATAGATTATTTTACGAGATGGTCTGAAGCCTTACCATTAAAAGTAGTCAATACGAATTATGTAGTTTTGTTTCTAAACTCTCATATTATCACTCGATTCATAATTCCTGAATGTTTGGTTTTTGACAATGCTTCTTATTTTTCCTCTCTGGATATGAACGTATTTTCTTTAGAGAAAGGGATCAAACTAAAATACTCTGCCAGCTATTACCCTCAAGGGAACAATTTGTCCAAATCAACGAATAAGAATCTGATAAAGATAATAAAGAGAACGGTGTCAGAAAACCACAAAAATTGGCACAATGCATTGTACAAGGTACTTTGGGATGATAGAGTAACTACAAAAGATTCCATTGGTAATTCTCCTTTATTCCTCGTTTATGGAAGAGAATCAATCCTTCCTCCACATGTCTTTCTTCCCTCTCTACAATTGCCACAGAAAGTTTAAGAAGAGGAAAGTCCTCCTCTAGAAAATCGGATAAACGCTTTATTAAAATTGGAAGAAGTAAGAACACAAGAAAAACATAAATTGGATCAACATCAGAAAATTGTAAAGAGATGGTTCAATACAAGTTCATCCTCTGAAATAAATTTTAATGTAGGGGATTTGGTCTTCAAATGGGACAAAGCACACGAGAATAAAGGAGAACATACCAAGTTTCAAAACATGTGGTTGGGGCCTTTTGTCATTTATGAAAAATTGGGTCCTAGTTCTTTTCGGTTTCACAACTTAGAGGGACAACCAAACACTTTTCCAGTGAATGGCCAGTCTCTAAAAAAATACTTCACCTGAGAAAATCAGGTTTGCCCCCTTGTAAATATTTTTAGTTTGCGTGTTCTTTTGTTTTATTTTTCTTTTTATTTCAGTTTGGTTTTTGTTTCCCTAATAATTGTTTCAGAGTCATCATTCATTATTGAGGGGGATTAGATCTTTCATTATCAAAAATTTATAACAGTTCAAAGAATTTGCACGTTAAGTTCTAAACTCATATCAATTGCAGTAAGTTTTTGTCCAATCATTGTTCCCGGTCCTCATTGAAATCTCAGGGAAACACAATTATCTTTAAAAACTTCTCACACCGTCCCTATTTTAATGAAAACAACTCATAGCGCTTCCCCATCCCTGAGATGATTTCTTGACTGAAATCTAAATGTCTAGATTATGATGAAAGTTATCAGTTCTCAAAGAACGAAAAAGAAAATTCTAAAAGATCGATCCTATCATTGTCTGGTTGTGAAATTTCCTATATCACCCCACTCTCTTGTTATCATGAAGTTTCTAAAATTCTTTACAAACAATTTTGGAGAGTTGGAAGCACTGTAATGTGTGGGAATTGTGTGTAAACCCATCGGGATACTAAACAGGTATGCTGGCAGCGGGTAAATGCACACATGATACCAAGACAACTTCGTTGGGGTACTAAATAGGCCTGCTGGCAACAAAGCAATGTTGGGTTTGAATATCCTCAAGTATGTTTTTAAATTGATTTGATATTTTTATCATAAAATGGATGACTTTTGGATGGGATAGAAGTACTAGAGAGGGTTAAATGACATCCCTACTGAGGCTATAAACGTATGCTAGCAATAGTGGCCCTGTCAATAGTATTGAAGTTACTTGCATAAATATTGTTACCCCTTTGATCGAAACGAGATGTCAGATTACAATTTTTGGACATAAATTTATTCAATGACATGTCTGTGTCATTTTTTTGCGTTGATGTCAAAATGCTTGATCTGTCTTTTAACTTTTTATAACAACTATATGAGTTATCTGTTCCCTAATTTAAAGTCTTGATGATGCATAGATAACTATTTCTCTCAGTGTGTTGTCATTGTTGGTAGCCAAATATTCATCTCGATTTTATCATTGTAAAATGTCGTCTTAGTGGGATACAATTTTTTCTAGATGCCTCCTTCTCATTGTAAAGATTTCTATCATCTTCTGGTTTTGAAAAGATTCATTTGATTAGCTGTGTGTATGAGTTCATTTATTTTTATCTATCATTTCTCTTGTTCAATTTCATGACTGTAAGCATAAAATTAGAACAAGATTTGGTTTGAGGGCATCATACAGCTTGTGGACTTTCCTTTTATAAGTTGGATAACACCTAAGGGCATCTAATATTTTCTTAAACCTTTAAAGATTGTAAACCTATCATATTTTGGGTTGATTCCTTATCATAGCACATGAGTTATCCACTTTGGGATCATGAATTAGGTATTCTATTCCTTGATTATTGTTGATTTTCACATTAACATATCCATGATCACACAACAAACAAAACTTTTGTTTATTTTGTAATTTGAATCCTACCCCTTGAAGTCTTATCACAGTCTTGTCATCCTAGTACAGGACTAACAGTCATACCTTCAAGCATTACTCCTTCGTCTTGCATAACACATGCATGCATTCATTGTTTCAAGTGGTAAGTTTTGGTTCTCGGGTTTGGCATTCATTTCACAAGGTAGTTTTCATTCTGCGTGTCCTCTTGTTTAGTATCCACTCAACGTTCCAAATGGTCACTATGGTGGATTTCCAAATCCTTAGGGATCATACCTCCTTTGAATACATAGAGCTCATCCTATATTTCGTGTGTTTTCAAACACACCCCACCCTTCGCTACTCCTGTTGTTTATGTGTAACCTTATCAATGGAACCTGTGGTGCGGATCGAGCCCAATGGTTCATAGGATCTCTTCTCACATGATGATTCCATAGACAAACTTGTGGCTTATGGTTGGGATGGGTTCATAAAATGATTTGAGGGTTTCAACCTCAAAGTGTCTCAAGCCTTCGCTCAAACTTTCGATGGAACCAGGGATAAAATTTGGGATTTGCAGTTAGAGGTGACCGAGGGTTCGATTGCATAGGCTACTGAATTTCCCCAAGAGGGACCTCGTTGGTTTAAAAACCTCAAGTTCAAAGGCATGCCTTGGAATCTACTCATGGCTTCCAAGAAATCACGTTACTATGCAAAAGGTACACCAATTGTTCTTTTCAAACCACGATGGCATCGCTTGCTCTTGATGCTTAAGCAATTTATTACCTATGAGGGTAGATACGGTCTGGTCTTCCTGTATCATGTTTGTTTATTAATGGTATTCCTAGGTTATAATTTGAATATGCCATTTTATCTACTTAGGAGCCTGTAGAAAATGGCCAAAGTCTACCAGAGACAAAACCTAAATTCACAGTCAAGCCTGTTCCATCACGACCTGATTCAAATTCTCATGATTTCACATTTATCTAAAGCTGGGGATAGTTGGGAAAATTTCGTGTATAGAAATGGGTTTACCCTACCTGAAAATGTAACAAACTTACCTATGCATTTCGATGAACCTCCCAGTTCCTGTCGATCAAACCCCTCTATGGAAAACCTACATGTTAGTCTACAAGAAATCCCCGCGTCTATAGAAGAAACCCCTGTTGTTCTCCAAAAGTCATCCAAAGGTAAGAAACCGAGATGCGATTTTACTCCTAGGAAATCTTTAAAACAAGTTTTGAATGATCTAAAGGATAAAATCCTTATTGTCCCTAATCCTGAGCCAATTCAGGTTGATTCAAATGAAATTGATATAAAGAAACAGGGTAGGTGAAAGAAACAAAGAAGTCCAGACATCAATTTTAAAAATAAAATAGCTGGTCGACTTATTTCCCGAACACTAAGAAATTGAAAACGTGGTCATGAGAAACCAATCCCTGTGATTGAGGTCAATGCTTGATTTTCTTAGGATGACATTAATGATCGAGTTGTTGAGGATGACATCGATGACCAGATCCCTGGGGATGGTAGCGATGATGATACACCACAATTCAATTTCGTATCAATTCTTCCTCCATTCTTAAAGAAACAGGAGGGTTTTTCAGGTATACAACATGATCCGAAACAAATCATGGAACATGTCAAAATAACCACTATAGAGCAGACTCAGCCTTTGTCTAACATAGAACCGGTTCATTGTGAAAATTGTTTCGATTGGATTGAAATATATTATTTGGATGTCCATTGTCTTCATTTGGATGTCCCCTGTCTTCAGGCACAATTGAACCAAATGATCACCTGAAACTCAGTGCTTGAAAAGGATACCGATGATTTGAGGGTCTGTGTTCGATCGAACACACACAGGGCTAACAAACTATTAAGCGATCTGGGAATGTGATCATAAAAAATTAGACAAACTTCAATACCATTATAAATTCATACATGTTTGATGCCTCTCTATCAAATTTCTGAATTGGTAAATAGGTGGTTTTTTTTTACGATATGATTCTGTTGAGAAATAATAATTAGATTCATTTTTTATTTTATTTTTATTTTGAGACTAGTTACATAATCGAAAGATTCTGTAGCCAACCTGTTTAAATTATTTGTTGGGATTATTATCTAAATTTTTATTTCATTTTATCATTTCAGGTAAATAACAGATTATGGTGCTATGCTTAAGGAAAAGAGTCATGGAATGAGCGTTTATTAGACTAGTAATTTCCATTTTGAAAAAACAATGTCCATTAATATAAATATTTTTTGATTAAAAGATTCCAACATGAGTATCTTTTTGTTACTCTATTTTAGTGAAAGACTTATTTTAAGAGACTTGCCTCTATCTTGCATGATAGGAGGTAACCGATCAGAAATATGTTTAAATAGCTATGTTGCTTGGTGATAGAGGCATGTTTTTCTAGACCATAGACTGGACATGTATTTTTGAAACAATAGGAGAAAGCAGTTTTCTATTTGGCTTTAGACCTGTGTAAAATGTGCAGTGTTTTTCATTGTCTTATCCTATAATTTCCAGTTATGAAATGTTATCTGTGTCGAATTAGCTTTAGTATTTTCTTCACATAATATCTCATATCGTTGCTTTTCTTTATGCTATTCATTATCTCTTGGTCTAGTTTATATCTGTGATTGATCATTTGTTTAAGTATTTTGAGTTTACGTCTCATGCTAGATAGTTGGTAACTCCATTACCAAGGATTGAGATTTCTTTCATTCTTGGTTATTGGACATTTCAAGGTCACATGATGTATAATTATTTATCTTTCTGTCGTCATAAAATCACTCTAGAATATGAAACACTTCCTTGAATTTCTTCAGGAAGCATTATGCTTGCTTCTGTCATAGGTTTTCACTTGACGCATGACAAGAGGAGCTCATGCAAATGCAGAGAGACACATTTAGTTTATTATTGCTGATAAGTTAGAGGTTAGTCAATGTATTATTTATTTAATTTTTTTATATGTGAATGAATAGTGATTGCATTATTTAGACGTGAATTAGCTTTGTCTATTTTCGTTTTATCATCACAATCATATTCATTCTTTGTTTACTAGTTTGTTTTTTAGAGTATTAGAATAATTTTGTTTATACTTTATCTTGTTTAGATACATTATCTTAAACAATCATTTTCACAAGGTTTTTCCCAAACCTTGTAAACTGTATATAACCATTGTACATTAACACTCTTATTTGAACATTTGAAATTAAGGTGTTGATTGTTAGCATTGTATCTTTAGTTAGTTTACTTCCTTTAATTGTTTTTAGGATCCTAGTTGGCTAACAAAGACATAAAACCTGTCAGGATAGATCATACCAAATAACTTGGGTTAAATAGACAACCCCGGTCTGGATCTATTCCTTCCCATTGACAGTGTGTCACAAACACCCGTCAACACACTATTATTGGACTGGACTGTGACTCTTCTTATTTTCCTCCTCCATATGGTATCTCCACTATTCAGACTTGTGCACAAGCTTCACTTTAATCTTTCGGCTCACTCTGTTGCTCTTCTCTCCTATCCCCAGTATTTTTCCTCTTATACCTTCTTCCTCCGTGCAATTCTCCAAAATCATACTCTTCCTATGGTATGCTTCCTTCTTGCATCCTCAGTCTCTTCCTTCCTTGTTCATTGATTCCTTCTCTTAGACGATCTCCCTATCATCCTCTAACTCCTCCTATGTGCACGAAGCCCCTTTAGCCATTGGATTTCATAATCATCATGTGTTTTCCACATAAAAACATCTTTATCCATGTATTTAATGATTTCAAGAACCTACTGCGTGATCCTTTGAAAAAAAATGTTTCTGCAACACTATATGATTTAATGCAATCTACTACAAATTTTGCAACATAACCGCCTAATACACTATCGGACCAAAAATCAACTTCTCTGGTAGTTGGTTTACTTACCTAATTCAACTAATTTACCAATTTATGAGTCCAATTCTTTGGTGTTGCAACACTTAACCTTCCTGTATTATCAACCAATCTTTCTAGCTACTATGTTAGAATTTCTAGGAATTCGCCAAAGAAAATTTCATGCAAGTTTTTGAACACATACTTTTGCATCCATTGCTTGTCACTCATTCGAGGGTTTTGATTCTCTTGTTGCATGAATTCATTTTCTTTTCATTCTAGCCAATCTATGATTTTCTTCTTAGTCGACCTCCATTCCCTTAATCACAATTTCTCGATCCCGGCAACAAAACCATTTGTTGGGATAAACTGGTATGCACATCGGCTGTAAGAACCAAGGTTCGGTTAAAATGTGACCAAAAGACCCTCAATACACCTACCCTTTCGGCATCACCTTCTTGCACAGATGAAATCTCACTTGAGGTATCTATTGGGATTGCAATAACCATATTTTTGGAGTGGTAAGGGAAAGGGAGGTAGATGCACAGATCATTGTTCCTTATCCTAGCTTATGTATGTTCTTGATTATTATTATCATTCATGAATATTGCATCATAACCAATCCATACATTAAATCTTGTCGGTGAAGTATAATGACATCATTCATAATCACACATAAACAAGTAAAGAACACAAGTTGCAAGATTATCTCTCAAACTCTATCTTTATTCATCGTATCAATCGATTACATTCCTAATTCTTACATAATCTCAACCTCTACGGATTATTCACACTTGGTCTAGCCCACTAGCTATCTCACTCCCTATTCATTGATAGCTCTCTCTTTTTACCCCACCCATTACATATTTATACCCAAAATCTAGGGTTTAAATCCCTATTCTTATCTATCCCAAAATAACCCATTACAATGCATGGCATGTCCAACTTAAGTTAACTAGTTGTTTGCCTTCTTTTACTTCCCGTTATTTATACAATGTTTCTTCTTTTCTTCTATTTTTGAGAAGTCACACTATCGTCCTTTGCACTTCCTTCTCTCGCTTGCTTTCTTTATCCTTTTTTTTATGCGATGTCTTCGTCATGTTCGCTATTCATCCTTTTGTGCCCTTCTGTGCACTTACTTCCTTCTGTGCGTTATCCTCCTTCCCTGCAATTTCTTCCTTCTTCGTCCTTTCTTCATACTTAAGCTTTTCTCCAAAATTATATCCAAAATGTCTTGTCCAACAACGTGTAATGAATCATGGTCTAAAACTTGTACCCAATATTCTTCAATATATTCATTGAAATTCCTCCAAGTTTCTCTCCTTGAATCGTTACTGAAAGGGAGATATAATGAATATGGAATACCTTCCTAAATTCCGGTCTATTCTAGATATCAAATATGTACAACATGCCACACTCAATATTTGATATCTTATTCTTAAACTCACACACAAAATACTACATACTGTAAATTTTCTAATTCGATCGGTTTGATAGAATTTGGATCCTCTATAAAGAAGTTATTGTTGATTAATTGGGTTGGTTGTCATTGATGTCAACCCTTGAAGCAATTATAGTAGAGAATTATGGTAGCCCTATCAATATGGTTAAGGAACCCAAGTTTGGTTGAGGAATAATGTAATGAATATCAATAAATTTGAAAGTGAGACTATTCTAGACGGATAGTACATGTCGTGTCGTTTTTGGTGATATGTGGTACATCACATAGTTCCTCATGGTTTAGGAGATATGGCTTAGTAAATTTGGAGAGTATCATGAGTTATCTAGAAGCCCCTAGAAGGTCAAAGAAGTCAATTTATTCTAGAATCTTCTAGAATAAGTTTACTAGTCAAAGTGGTTGTAACTAGGAGTTAATGATGAGTTAAGTTTCAAAAAGAAATTAATTAAAAATAAATTAGTTGCAACTAGAAGTGGTGAGATTACTATTTGTGAATAATGTGGTTGTAAGTGGAAAAAGTAGTTAAAATTGGGTGATCCCTAAAATAAGGAATTTGGGTAAAACAATTAGAAGATAACCCCTAGAGGAAGGTACTTGGAGAGTATAAATAAGAGAGAAAGGGTCTCTTATTAGCACCTATTGAGAACACTGAATATCTATTATTGTGAAAGGTTTATTGTAGGTACTCATAGATACATCTGAAGTTACACAAGTCCGAGGAAGTGAAGGTATAGTAATAAATTTTTTTTCATGGCCATAGTGGAGAGTGAAAAGTTCGCTAAAACCTTAGTTAGGGTCATCTCCACGGGTCACCTAGTAGACGCCACGTTAGGCACCCCTGCGGGTTGAGTAGAGCCTATCACGTGAGGCCCTGTTGGGCATATCACTTACATCACACGAGGCACTACCAAAAGTGATATTTGAGGCGTGTTTAAGGTTGCAAAGGGTGAGCAAAGTCTGCATGAAGTTCAATAGTGATTAGGTACAACTGATCTATCTACAAGTTCAAAATGGTATGTCATATTCTTATGTGTAGTTGGATATTGTTGTCTACATGAGATATGGTTATGGGAGATTAAGGATTTTCCCTAGAGAGGATGTTGGTTGTATGGAACATACTGTATGAGCTAGATCTATAGAAATAAAATGATGGTATGTCTGGTATTTATCATTGGTATATCTTGTTGGCTTGAGTGTTGAGGCATATCTTGTATTTCTTGGTACATGGTTGAGGGATTTTGGTTGAGATGTGTTGCTGAAGTTGTTGTTACAATTTGAGGCTGCATAACAGTAAGGATTTGATGTCTATTCCATGTGAGGGTTTGTTACACATGATTATGATTGTATGCACATGTATGGCACATGACTAGAGAGACATAGATGCACATGGTTTGAGTTATATTCTTGTGATATCAGGTATGATATCTATGTTATCAGATCTGATCTATTGAGGAGATTATTGGTATAGGTTGTTGGTATATGTTGGTACAATTTATTGGTACAAGTTGATTACAGGTTATCGGTACAAGTTGATTACAGGTTATTGGCACATGTTGGTTACAGGTTGTTGGCACAGATTGATACAGGTTTACAATGGCATATTTAATAGTGACAGTGTGGCAGTGGTTTCATCAATTATTTGGCACTTATATTTTAGGGCGGTTGGATGGATCAATGCTAGGTGGTTGTAGCCAATTTTCATTTGTATCCAGAGAACATAGGGGGTTGTAGCCTCCTTCTAGTTGGAGTCAAAGAATTGGGGAGTTGGAGCTTCCCTCAGGTTGTATCCTAGAAATCTTGGGGGTTGGAGCCTCCTTCTAGTTGAAGTTGGAGAACAAAGGAATTTGGTTCTTCTAATGAATGCAATTCTTAAAGAAAAAAGTACTTCTTAAGAAAAATCATTACGTGGTTTTCTCCCGCATTGGGTTTCCACGTAAAAATACTGGTGTACTGTGTATGTGTATGATTTCTCATTATT